>MKYO02015565.1:840754-1096652 GCA_002013955.2 Citrus medica
TGACCATACGCATCTGGTTTTTGAAGCACTTGCCGGAGGGGCTGGTCAGTCATCACCACGATCTGGTGGGCTTGGAAATATGGTCGGAGTTTGCGTGCTGCCGTTATCAGAGCCAGCGCCCATTTCTCCGTTAGTGGATATCTGGTCTCTGCGTCTACCAGGGCCTTGCTTGTGTAGTATACCGGGTGTTGCTTCCCTTCCTCTTCCCGGACTAAGACCGAGCTGGTAGCCCGCTTGGAGATTGCCAAGTACAAAAGCAGCTGGTCACCCCCTCTCGGAGTTGATAGTAACGAGGCGCGGGCCAGGTACTCCTTCAGCTGTCCAAATGCCTCCTCGTATTCCGGTGTCCATTCCATCTTCTTCCCTTTCTTTATGATTTGGAAAAAAGGGTGACACTTATCAGTGGCTCGCGAAATGAATCGGTTCAATGCTGCCAATTTTCCCGTTAGGCTCTGCACCTCCTTAACTGTTCATGGGGACCTCATTTCTATCACCGCCCGTATATTTTTCGGGTTGGCCTCAATCCCTCGGTGGCTCACCACGTATCCCAAAAATTTGCCCGAGCTGACCCCAAATGCACATTTCTCCGAGTTCAGCTTCATCTCATACCTCCTCAACAATTCGAAGGTCTCTTCCAAGTGCTTCACATGATCTCTCGGTTCTCTTGACTTGGTGATCATGTCATCCACGTATACTTCCATGGTGTGACCGATCAAAGGTTTAAAGACCTTGTTCACCAGCCTTTGATAGGTGGCTCCTGCATTTTTCAGGCCAAAGGGCATCACCCTGTAACAAAACAAACCCATGTTAGTTATAAAGGTGGTGCTTTCCTCATCCTGCTCGTCCATGGGTATCTGGTTGTATCCGGAGAATGCATCCATGAAACTGAGCAGACTATGACCCGCGGTTGAGTCCACCAACTGATCTATTTTTGGTAGGGGAAAGCTGTCCTTCGGGCATGCCTTATTGAGGTCCGTGAAGTCTACACACATTCTCCACTTCCCATTGGCCTTCTTTACCAGTACTACATTGGAAATCCACTCCGGGTACTTGGCTTCCCTTATAAATCCTGCTTTCAGCAGCTTTTCCACCTCGGCATTTATGGCCTCGTACCTTTCCTGGTTGAAGCACCTCCTTTTCTGCCTCACCGGCCTTGCCCCTTTCTTGACTGCCAGCTTGTGGCAAGCTACCCCGCGATCAATACCTGGCATATCCTCATGAGACCAGGCAAATATGTCTGCATGGGACTGTAGACACTTCACCAGCTCGCCTTTTATTGCTTCGTCCAATTCTGATCCGACTTTAACCATTCTGGTCGGGTCACTCCTGCTTACAACTACCCCCTCCAGCTTCTCAACAGGTTCCTGGCGACCATTTTTTGAATCCCCCCGGTTATCTAGAGAGGTGACCTGCAGCGTTTCCTTGGCCGCTGTAGCATAGCAGCTTCTGGCCATTCTCTGGTCGCCTTTAACTACACCAACAACTCCATTTATTCTGTACTTCAGCGCCAGATAATGTGTGGATATTACACATTGGCTTATCCTCATGAACGATCTCCCCAATATCATCTGATAAGGACTTCTTTCTTCTACCACGACGAAATCCAGCATCATCGTTCTTTCAAACGGTTTCAATCCCACAGTAATTGGGAGTTCGATGATCCCCATGGGCGTTAGCCGTCCTCCTCCAAATCCCTTCAAGGATTTATTCGTCCGTTCCAGCTTCAAGTCTGAAATCCCCATATCATCTAGGGCCGACTTGAACAGAATGTCCACTGAGCTGCCCGTGTCCACCAGTATTCGTCGCAACTCTGTACTAGCCACCAATGCTTTAATCACCTGTGCATCCTCATGAGGATATAGAATGCCTTCTTCATCGTCCCCTGTCCACATAATGGGAACTTGCCGCACTTTTGCCCTCTTAGCTGCTGGCAAATTGAAAAGCACCTCTTTGCCAGCCATGGCACATCTCCCATAGTTCTTTCGTGCTCTGTTTGAATCCTCGGCCAATATTGGCCCTCCTGCTATCACCCGGATGGTCGGCGTTCTCGTTCCAAACCCCTTTCAACTCCCTCATCCCGCGCATATTGTGTTTCAATGACGGGGGACACTCCGTCTACATATTCATCCAAGTACTGGTTCCTCACCAGATCCTCCATCTGAATTTTTAGGTCACGGCATTGGCTGATGGTGTGACCGTGAGTGTTGTGGAATTTGCAGAATCTGCTCTTATCACGTCGGTGAGCGGGTTTTGTTATAGGGGCCGGAGTATACAGCAGACCTCGTCCCTCGATTCTTTCATATAGTTCCTCCATGGAGATTTTTAATGGAGTGTACTGTCTATATGCCACGCTCTGGTCAACCAATTGAACTGCTCGGCTATCATGGATGTCAGCTCGGGCTGGTACAGCCAGTAGCTGCTCTGGTCGTCCAGACCTGTAATTATCTGCACTTAACGCCCTAGGAGTGCTGTGATAAGGGTGGGCAGCCATCTGCCTGAATTCTCGTTGCTGTTCTGGGATCGGGGGGCCCGGAGGTTGAGCCCGGCTACGTTGGAACTGTTGTGCTCTTAGGGCTATGGGGTAAGGTCGGGACCGAGCCGATATTCCGCCCATCACTGAAGAATCTCCTGTTCGCTTTCCCAACCCACTCCCTTTTGGGGCTCTCCGTTCCTTTCGCCTCAGCTCTTCCAGCTGTTCACTTTTTATTCTTGCCGATTTCTCCTCTTCAATTTCTATATCTCGCCTCGCCTGCTCATACCCCGATGAGTAATTCTGTATGAGGGGGTTTCTTAAGTTATACCACAATCGGCCGATTCTTACACCTTCTTTCAATCCCCTCAACGCTTGCAGGTGATTAAAAGCTCCCAGATCCAGCACGGCTCGGTGATACCGTTGTACGAATTCTCGAAGGGATTCATGCTCCTCCTGTTTTATCCCCATCAGCTCCATCATGTCGTCCTCTGGGGCCACTGCCCCTCGGAACTGCTCGGCCAACTCCTGGCACATCTGCTCATACCCCTTTATACTTCCTCGGGGCAGCTTGCGATACCATTCTCGGGCTCGTCCCTCTAGTGTCAACGGGAACACCTGGCACCTCTGGGCTGGTGTCAACCCCTGCACACTCGTCATGTCGTTGAAACGCTCAATGTGCACTAGCGGGTCACTTCGCCCGGAGTATTTGAGGTCGGGGAAACGGAAATCTCTTGGGATTATGGTACTCATGATCTCAGTTGATAACGGAGATTCTTCATCTAGCATTATCCTCCAGCTCGGGGGCTTTCTCTTGCCTTGCATCTCCTCTATCACCTGCGCCAATCTGCGCACCTCCCCCTCCAATTCTATAGCACGGTCAGGATCACGTGCGACTATCTGGTCTCACTCCTGCTCGGCGTTCTGCAACCGCTGTCTGAGTTCTCCTTCATCAACACTGGCCCCTCGGCCATTAATTTCCAGTACCCGCCTGGGGCGAGGTTGGTCTCTCCCTTCATCCACGTGTTCCCCTGGAACCCGACCAGTACTTCTGCGGGGATGCACCCCATTAGGTTGATCTGCGGGCGGAGGGATTTCCTCGACTCTACGCCTCCGGAGGCTGGGTTCTGCTCCAGCTTCATCTCTTCCCACAGGGGTTTCACAATCCCTTCTCCGCTCGTCCCTCAGCTCAAACAATATGGTCGCGAGAGTCTCCATTTGTTTCTCCATCCGCTCCAGTCTATCTTGCGTCATCTTCTCGCGGGCTTCATTTGCAATGCCCCGGAGAGTGATTGTCTCCACCGTTTCATTCTCCATATCCAATCGTTTACTGTTTCTCCGGTAATTACTAGTTTGGCGGTAGCTTTTTATTCAGCTACAATATGGCCCCACAGACGGCGCCAAAATGTTGATGCGTAAATCCGCTCGCCTTTTGACCGACCAGATTCGTTCACCAACGTTTGTGTTGTTAGTTGCTGCTCGGACCACTAGGGTGGAATCGCCTTCCTTTCTCTTACTAGACCTGCGTTCACCAAAAACGGATCAGAGACGCCGGTGGTTTTGCCGGCGTAAACCCTCCGATGCCTAAATTAGCACAAGGTATTTACGGGAAAACAATATAATTCGGATTCAAGAAGGGTTTCTAGGTTTGTAAGAAAAAATGTCTGATTGCAATTTGGCAGCGTTTTCCCTCTCTTAATTTGTCTATCCCTTTCTTCATCGATTTTTCCTCCTTTTATAGTCGTTATCCCACGTTCCCCTTCAGTCTTCATCCCTCCTTTTTCGGGTAGTGGCCTTTCCCGGAGTTTTAAATGCTTTTAAATGCTACATCATGGGTAAACGTGGGGTATCGCATCTCTCGTAACGGTTCTGGAAAAAGCGCAAACGCCATAATTCTGTGGGATCGTGTTCCCGCTTTTTCAGGAGACGGGTATCGACTCGGTATACACCTCTAGTCAGTATTCGTCTCTGCTCGTACCACTTGGCTGAGGTGATTCATGCCGGGCTGGGAATAGTAGCATGGCCGACCTAGTATTGTTATTTGTTCAACAAATTTTAATTTAAAGTGGAAGGTTGTTCCTGCTGATAAACTGAGTACATATTGTAAAAAAAATGATTCAGTCGGGGCCAGGGGTGGATCTACGTTCAGAATGCGTGGGCACTTGAACCCACTAAAAGTTAAATTTATTTAATTTCGTATTAGTTTTTAGGAAAAATTACCTTTGACAGGGCGTAATCTTGTAAATAAGTTTTGATGTTGGGGTTGATTTTAATTATGAATCATTATTTGTCGTGATGGTATTACCCCCTCTAAAATTAATTTTCTATATCCACCGCTTGTGACTGAGTATTAAAATATGTTTTATCTAACCAAATTTATATGTAAATTAGAAGAAGGAAGAAGATACAAATAGGATTATGATGTATAGATGAATTAATTAGTTATTTGTGTTGCTGATCTAATTCTCTGTTGCATTTTTTTTTTTTTGCTTCCTCCAAATATCTTTCTCATTTCTATGTCAGTTTCTCTTTTATTATATATTCGAATATTTAATCGGGGTCTATAAATATTCATTAAAAAAAAAACTCATTTCCTTAAATAATTGTTCGTGGAAGTAGAAACCGATCCGTGAACTACCAATGTTAAAACTTAAAATATGTGATAGGTTATCAAGGTTCAGTTATGTTGCAACACCGGTACATTGCTTTCACTATTGCAATGTGCTTGAAGATACTTTTATTTTCTACACCTCCATTAAATAAATAAATAAAATTTGTTAAATTGATGGAGTAGCTTCAAGTAATTTTCTTTAGCTGGCCACCTAAATAAGAAACTTGAAAGATCAAGATAGGCTAAAAATTTATTTGAGTTTCATCCACCTTCCTATCTTTTTAAATAAAAAATAAAACACATGTCGGATTATGATATATTAATGAACAAAATAAACATTAATTAATTAGTTTTTTATTTCTTTTTAAAAGTTAGGAGGTGTACAAATTTTGAGATTATTGATTTTTTTTATGCAATATCAATATATAATATTATTTGGAAATATAAAATAGTGTAATTTATGACAAAAGGGTGTACAATGTACAATGTAAATTATGTTAAATATATATTAAACGAGTTATTGGGTTATGTCGTATTAAGTGACATAGTTACCTAATTATTAAATGGGTGCGACTGGTCACCCATTTATTTTCCGTGTTGAGTTTAAGTTTCAATATTTTGACACGATTATTAAATGGGTCATATTTGAGTCAAACTAAATTTAACACAATAACAAATGACATTAGGCGAAAACAATCATGTAACACTTTTTGCTAACTCTAGAAATATCTCCTCTTTAAACTCGTAGAATAGACCAAAAAATTAGTCGGTATAAAAGTTTCATCTATACTTTAATAGAATTTTGAATTCTAAAACTTTTAGGGAATCTTTTATTGAACGTGTATAAAATTTAGACTCTTATAAAAATTTTAAAATGTAAATATTTATAAATTGTAATTCAAAAATAATCATTCCAAAGTAGCTCCAAACACAAGCATGATGACAGATTATGCCGTTGAAAAAAATAATTAGCAAAGGAGGACTTCTATTAAAATATTTTATTACGATTGAACTTGAAATAACATACAAATCTTCCGATACTAACAAAATCATCACAATCATTTTGTCTTAATGGTAGAGCTCTGAATTGGATAGTCTTGGTGTTGGAAGAGCAACCAAAGGCTCTTTTTTCTTAATGACAATCCCAAATTTTTCAGATAAGTTTAGCTTTGTGCCAGCTGGCAATTCCCACTCAAATGAGTGCAATAACGAAGCCAAAACAAACATCAGCATCCTCTCGGCTAGAGGAATCCCAGCACACATCCTTCTACCGGAACCAAATGGCAAGTACTGAAAATTGTTACCTGAGTAATCGAACTTACTCTCGATACCAACATTCAGAAACCTCTCGGGTCGAAATTCTAAGGGATTATCCCAAAGTTGAGGGTCCCTGTGGATAGCCCAAACATTCAACATAAGAGTTGTATCTTTGGGAATGGTATAGCCACCAATGCTGCCACTCTCGCTTGCTCTGCGTGGTACTAATAAAGGCAGTGCAGGATGCAGACGAAACGATTCTTTCACCACAGCATCTAAATATTTCAAATTAGGCAAATGAAATTCTTCAACACAACTGTCCATGCCCACAACTTGAGCTAATTCTTCCTGAACTTTCTTCATTACTTGTGGATGCCGCATCAACTCTGCCATTGTCCATTCCACCATCGTAGTTGTGGTGTCGGTTCCACCCGTAATTATATCCTGTTCAAAAGATTACAATAAAACTTTAATTTAAAAAAATTAAAAAAAGTTGAAAAGCGTCACTCATGCAAATATACAACTGTGCTTGTATAACTGTTCGCGGCTAGTTGCTTAACATACCACGAGTACGGCCTTAAATTGGTTCGTGCTAATTGAGGAAGAACCGCCTTCATTTTCCTGAAGCTCCAATAGTAACTGCAAGAAGTTCTTGTTCCTTGATCCTTCAAAATTTTCCCCTGCTCTTTCTTTGCCTTCAACAATTAAGTCCTTGCTTCTATGCTTTTCAACAGTAGAATTTATAATATTTTCAAACCAGAGTGAAATCTTCTTTGCTCTCCTCTCTATACCTTGTATGTCGAGCCATGAAAGCATTGGAAAGATATCCGAAATATTTGGTGTTCCCAGTAGCACCATGAGTTCTGCAAGCTTAAATTTTAGCTCAACCCCAAGAATAGTGGCCCCTTTCTCTTCTAATTCAAGCGCTTCACCCCACAGCATGTGCTGCATAGCACATACCAGTGTTGAAATCGACAATTCACCAATGTCAATGGGCTTGCAATTTTTTTTGTTGTTGTTATACAAATCCCTGATAGTATTTTTAACCTCTTGTTTTCTTAGAGCATGACAAGCATCAAGGCTTGCGTTACTCATCATCTTGCCCACAAAAAATTTGCGCAACTTTCTCCATTCGGGACCATAATTGGAAAATCCAATATCATTGCCTCCATAGGAGGCCACTAGTGCAGCCTTCGTTGGGTCACGGTTCGCGAATGTTGTATCTTGATCACGAACCACTTGTTTAACTAGGGAAGGTGAACTCACCACTACACATAATTTATTTCCGAGCCAGAGCTTGAAGATCGGACCGTAAACTCCGGATAATTCCGTGAATTTCTTGTGTAAGTCAGTAGTTCCGAGAAATGGGAGGTATCCGACTACAGGCAAGCCGGGAGGTCCTGGTGGCAGTTTAGCATTTGCTTTCCTTGATTTTTTCACATTCCATGCCAAGTAAACCACGGCAAGCACAGAAACTAAACAAGTGATAATTGCAGTCTCATTGCTTCTGGCATCATCGACCCGCAAAGCCATATTCGATTATTTAGTTTTAGTGTTTCAGAATGAATTTTAACGAAATATCTGATGAGGGGATAATTTGTAATGGCATAACTGGCCATAAATAGATGTAGATAGGGTCCCAACGGCCAGCATTTGATAATGAAATACATAAAATATATTCCACTGACGTATCAATCAACCTATAAATCTATACCACAGAAGACAAAATTAGTTTGTCGAGTGAAATGTCAGAGATATTTTCAATAGAGATGTCCAGCATTTTATTAATCGTTTAAATGTAGATGGGCATGGGCTACGAATGGCCAGCATTTTTTTATCAGAGACGTTCAATTATCGTTTAAATCCGTACCACACGTGAAAATTGATTCAAAAGAAAAGAGAGGAGGGGAGGTGGGCTAGTGAACGCCTCTAACTTCGATGCGATCTCTACAAGATATTTGTTAAAGATTAATTTGGCAGAAAACAAATTATATGTACAAAACAAAAAGAATTGAATTCTAATGTCAAAAAAGTCAAAAAAAAAGTGAATGTTGAGTAAGGACACATTCCGAATTATTAAGTTTGAAGTGATAGTAGCATGTGGTGCAATCTAGAAACAAATAATTTTATAAATTTTTATGTTGATTATATAATAAATAAAGAGTAATGATATAACCATAAATTTTTATATAAATTTATGTGACATGATAAGATTGATTGAATTAAATATCATTTGTCTCACATAATTTATTTTTATTATTTTATATTTTTATTCAACTAATGAATTAACGCCATGTTAATTTATATAAGATAAATTTATACAAAAATTTATAAATGTATCGTCACTCATAAAGAAATGTCAATTCAACACGTCAGATAAAAATATTAGAATATTCATTGAGAATTCTATTATTATTCAATTTAAATAGTAGCGCAATTAAACTCAAACGTTTGATGTGAAGGTTTAAGAACCAATCGATTTGATTCAATTTTTTTCATATCATAAACACAAGCATTTTTAACAACTTGTTTTCGTAGACCATAATAAGGCCTAGGAAAATTAAGGTCTTAGGCTAAAAAATATAAGTTATACTTTTTTATAATTACCATTAAATTTATATTAAAAAATTATTTAAAGCTTCTCCCTCATGTATTATGAGATGCAACGTTTTTATTAGATTTCAGGTATCAATTTTTTTTTTTTTTTGAATAACTATGCATGATAATAGAATAAGCTATGATATATATAACTTTTTTTTATTCATATTTAAATTATTTATAAAATGAAGGGCCTTTTTGATAAATAAAATGGGGCCTTATTAGTAACAGGAGGAACGTAATTTTTGGGTGGGGCCCTGTTCGATTATTTAGTGTTTCAGAATGAATTTTAGCAAAATATGGCGGAGGGATACCCGAGCTTGTGATGGCATTCGCACACCTAAGTTATTTTATCAACCGTATAAAATAAAAATATTAGATATTATATGTAAGTTAGATATTATATCAGGGAGCCAGGCAGGTGATGACGCCTATGGTATATATTTTTAAACTAATGACAAATTAAGAACAGTAAGCTACCTTGTTAGTAATTCATTATTAAATGATTATTATAGAAATTTCCATAATTTTCATTAATTAATTACTTTGGGACAGCATACAGTGATTATTTATTTAACAATTTATTTTTTCAATACAGTGCGCTGACCATGTACTATATTTTTATTTTGAAATGAAAATGAAAATAAATCCCACAAAATGATATCGAACCGATCCTAAAAAACAGTATTTTAAAAAAAATAAAAAAAAAGGAATTCAATCAATAAAAAATTACAAATAGTTAAAAATTCTGAAGATCAAAATTACACAAAAGATAACAAAACTTCTCAACACCCAATCATTCCTCTTCGCAGTTCCAATTCTGAAATTTGAAGATTATGTTTTTATAAATTATTGTTATAGTTTGGAATTGAATATCAAACTTGCCCAAAAAAAAAAAAAACTTGATTGCTTGAATAACTATCACTATTCACAAAAGTGGATTGGGCGGGCTAACTGGGCTGGGGGCCCATGGCTGGTTAAAAGTGATATTAGCCGTGTGATTATTTTGGCAAGCACTCATCAAACGGCGGCGATTCGAAAATTGAAAATATGACCGTTAGTTTTTTTTTTTTTTTCAAAAGGCTAAGTTGTTTTCATTCAGTAACAAGCCATCATCTTGCGTTAAAAACCCTCATTCTTTACAAGACTTAGCAGAGTAACAGAGTGTGGAAATTGTGACCAAGAATTGAAAATGGAAGCCAATGCTGTTATTGCAAGGCAACCCAAAGGTTAATGAATTTCTTCTCCTAGTCTCAATTTATTTTCTTCAATAATTACTTGTGCGTCCCCTCCTCCTTTAATGGGTATGATTTTTCTCTTTTGATTCTTTAATGGTACCCAAAGGCATTATTTTTGCTTGATACTATATTTGTTTGGATTTTATGGGTAAGTGATTCGTTATATTTTGATTCAGGTTAGGGATTTTATTTTTCATTAATGGGTATTGATGTGTTTCGGGGTACTATTTCTTTTTGATCCCCAGTTGTTTTGTTTTATTAAATGATGGTTGATAATATTTTCGTCTGCTTTTGTTTGCTTTAGCGTGTATCATTCTTTAGGGTTCTAGGGGTTTATTGCTTGTTCTAATATCAATTTTCATTCTCTCTCTCAGTGTAAAATTTTTATGTAGATTTTATTAAAAAAAAATTGATTTTTTAATTATTGCTTGTTTAATTCCAAAGATTTGGGTATTGTTCTTAAGATTATCATCCTGTTTCTTTTTTAAATGATTCTTTGTTCGTCAATTTCCAAATTATGGAAGTTTCTCTTATCTGAATTCTGACATTTACTAGAGCATCTAGGATTATTTTGATCACATTATGTTTCTAAAACCAGATTATATCTTTTTCTTTGCATTTTTTTTTCTTAGGTCTCATTTCAGTGGAATGTTGTTTAAAAATCTTCTCTTTTTATTTTGTTTTTGCCTTCTAGGAAGAGGAAATATGAAGAATGAGCCAGCACAAGGTCAGAATCGACGAGTTCTTTGTGATATTGGCAATCTGGAGACGCTTCCAGTTGTGGAGGGGAAGATCTCTCGCCCCATGACAAGGAGTTTTTGTGCACAACTGCAAGCAGCAGCAGACAAGAACAAGGTAGTAATATGCAGCTATTTATAGTTATATTAAACTTTTTTTTCTTTAGAATCTTGGTAATTGGAGGCATTAAAAATTGGACCATTTTATGGACCGGATGCTTTTTTTTTTTGCAGCTCGTGGTGGTTGATGATATTGTAGCTGCAGCCACCAAAAAAGGTAGAATTGTGAAGAAGCCAGCAGAACCTCAAAAAAAGGCATCTGAAATTGCAAACAATGACTTAGTTGTGATAAGCTCTGATGAAGAAGAGAACGTTAAAGAAGTAGAAGCTAAAAATGAAAAAATTAAACCTGTTGGGGAACAGAGCTCAAAGGAAAGGTCCCTGAGGAGGAATGACAGGACATTCACTTCAGTTCTCACTGCTAGAGGCAAGGTGGTTTTGATGATGTTCTTCTTGGGTTATTTTGTTGATTATGAAGATTCTTCAATAAGATATTTATCTTTGTCTTTTCCAAATTTATTTGTATTAGGCTGCTTGTGGAATCACTGACAAGCCAAAGGATTTGATAGTAAACATTGATGCACCAGATGTTAATGACGATTTGGCAGTTGTTGAATATGTTGATGATATCTACATGTTCTACAAGCTCACAGAAGTAATGTTCCTTTTATACTTTTCACTCTCAGCAGTAGTCCCGGCCTCTTTCTTATAATGGGAAACTTTTATGCAGGAAGAGGGTCGAGTGCACGATTACATGGTCTCACAGGCAAATATCAATGCTAAGATGAGAACTATCCTTGTCGACTGGCTGATAGAAGTTCATAACAAGTTTAAACTAATGCCTGAAACCCTGTATCTTACTGTAAACATACTTGATCGCTATCTTTCCATGAAAACTGTGAACAGGAGGGAGCTTCAGCTAGTTGGCATTAGCTCAATGCTCATTGCATGCAAGTATGAAGAAATATGGGCTCCACAGGTATCGTTCAAAATTTCTTTTGTTTCTACTAGTTTCTTTTCTCTTCCTTCTTTTGTTTCTTTAAGTTGTTTCTACTAGTTTCAAAGTCATTTAGAAATTCTCATTGATTGGCTTTGATTTTGCAGGTTAATGACTTCATTTGCATATCAGACTATGCTTACATTGGATCAGAGGTACTTGTCATGGAGAAAGCAATTTTGGAGAAATTGGGGTGGTATTTAACAGTTCCTACGCCTTATGTGTTCCTAGTTCGATATGTCAAGGCTTCTGTCTCACCTGATCAGGAGGTGCTGCAAATATCTTGGTCTTGTTTTGATTATAGTGCAATAACTCAAACTAAATGATTGACATTTCTGTCCAACATAGATGGAGAATCTTGTATTTTTCCTAGCCGAACTAGGTATCAGCCATTATCCCACTGTCATTTGTTACTGCCCATCCATGCTTGCTGCCGCATCTGTATACGCTGCACATTGCACCCTTAACAAGAGCCCTCTTTGGACTGAGACTTTGAAGCACCACACAGGCTACAGTGAAGAGCAACTAAAGTAATGTCCCCTTTCCATTATTATCTGTAATTCTTCTTACTGTAGTATCCTTTATATTTGGTTACTGATTTCTGGTGTTAAGTGGCGCATATCAGTAAACTCATGCAGCATGGTATTTGCTCATGGCTCTAATTTGTAACTGAGACAAGTGATATGCTCTAACTTCACATGTTATATTCCATGTAACAGGGATTGTGCAAAGCTCTTGGTAAGCTTTCACTTGGCAGCTGCGGAAAGTGAGCAAAAGCTAGGAGTTTATAAAAAATTCTCAAGTCACAAACAAGGCGCTGTTGCTCTTCTCAATCCTGCTAAATATCTTATGACCTAATCAACATGTAATAGAGGAAGTCAATGTGTATCCAGATGTTTTTGTAATTGGATGCTCCGGTTGTGGTTGTAAATTCTTAATTGACTGAAGCAAATGCACAATGAATATTGAAAACCTATCAAGTGAATGCAAGAAGTTTTGCTCTTCAGTTTTCTATCTCCCCTTTACTTTCTTAGAGCTTATTTGTTCTTTCTTTACAGCTGACATAAGTTTTCATTCTTAAAGCAGCAATCACTGTCTTTTAACTGAGATAAAGCTAATTAATATCATCAAACAAGGAAATAAAGAATAGAGTTAAACAATTTACAGTTGCCAGTCAATAAATTAGGAGTTTGTCATTAGCATATACTTAACATACTTTACTACAAGGCAGAGGACATTGTTTCACTCTGGTTTCAGCTCTATTTTCAATTGCCCTAAGCAGTGCTTGTGCGCCTAAAATTGACATGGATCGACAATATATACAACCAGTAATTCTCCAAAAAATGTGGTAAACCTTCTAGTGTAAGCTCAATCCAAGATTCAGGTACTTATAAATATTTAGTTTCCTTTCTGCCTGTATATTTTGGAAACCATAGGATCACTTCTCCAGCTTCTTCATTGTTCCATTCCAGCATTGAATCACTGGTGCACTGTTGCTTCTGGGTTACCTCCAACAAAGATGAATTCTGCAACCAACAGAAATGCAGTCACAAAAGTTTAGGCTATCACTTTTCTTTAATATCTTGTCTTTAACTCTCTTTTAAATAAAAGAATGTTCATCATTAAATAAAAGAATAAATCACTTATATCAATTGGAACTCAACATTTATTACCGCATGCAACTACATTTTTGTTAAACAAGTGTGCCTTTCGTGTATTGTTATGATGGCACTTGGTCATTAGTGAAATCTAAACGGCAGTTTTTCTGAAGGAGGTTCAAAAATGCCATATCTGCTATCGTGGAAGAAATATTATCAAAGCAGATGCTACAAAACCACAAACCTTTGTTCTAACTACGATCGTACTGTTGAAAGGATGGCTGACACATGCAGTAACACCTTCTGATAGTGGAACAAATCTATTTTGCTTCTTGTGTTTTTTTATCTCAGAAAGGGTCTGTATATCTTCACTGGAAGGATACAAGCAACAAGAAAAATGTGAACACAGACGCTGTCAGAGAGAGACAAAGACTCAAAGCACCTGCTCGCTGATACTCCTCAATAAGAAAAAGAACTTCAAGACTGGGGAGCATTTGAAAACATGAGCAAAACACAGGAAATTATATACATATGACATTTCTTATCTATCCTCTTTTTCTGGGTGTTCTTGTTTATGCAGGATCATGGCGATATCAATCCTATCAATCCCTAGAAAGCCTTATTTCCACATAAAGTAAGTTAGCCATTTCAGGTAGTTTCTTACTTCTAGTCCACAAGGCTGAGAGAGCTGGAGCCCGGGTAGAAGTCTAAAAGATGAATGCCATGGTCAGATGATGATCCCACCACATAAACAAGATGCCCATGGTTCTAGCAAAATTGTGGTAATTCTGAACGTTCAAATTCTACTTACAGCCAAGCCAGAGGAGCCGGCGGAAGACAATGAGTGTGGGTAACTCGAGAATTGTAAACATCAAAGGAACCAGACCTGCACATGGAAAATGAGGAAAGCAAGAAGATTTAATCAGAAGCATTTGACAGAAACATATCATCTTAAATTTATCATTTATAAACAAATAAGTCATCCCAAAAATGGAGCAACATAAATGTAGGAGAGATCTAAAAGGCAAAGGAAAGCTTCCTCTTCAGGGTCCTTGGTAGGAAGGATTAGAGAGAGAGAGTAATTTGCATCCTCATCAACTTCACTTTCCACATGGACAAAATGATTCCACTCACTCAAGATGTGTATAAGAGACAGGGATTAGAGAGAGAGAGTAATTTGCATCCTCATCAACTTCACTTTCCACATGGACAAAATGATTCCACTCACTCAAGATGTGTATAAGAGACAGGGATTAGAGAGAGAGAGTAATTTGCATCCTCATCAACTTCACTTTCCACATGGACAAAATGATTCCACTCACTCAAGATGTGTATAAGAGACAGGGATTAGAGAGAGAGAGTAATTTGCATCCTCATCAACTTCACTTTCCACATGGACAAAATGATTCCACTCACTCAAGATGTGTATAAGAGACAGGGATTAGAGAGAGAGAGTAATTTGCATCCTCATCAACTTCACTTTCCACATGGACAAAATGATTCCACTCACTCAAGATGTGTATAAGAGACAGGGATTAGAGAGAGAGAGTAATTTGCATCCTCATCAACTTCACTTTCCACATGGACAAAATGATTCCACTCACTCAAGATGTGTATAAGAGACAGGGATTAGAGAGAGAGAGTAATTTGCATCCTCATCAACTTCACTTTCCACATGGACAAAATGATTCCACTCACTCAAGATGTGTATAAGAGACAGGGATTAGAGAGAGAGAGTAATTTGCATCCTCATCAACTTCACTTTCCACATGGACAAAATGATTCCACTCACTCATTACCATTCTCGACATTCAACCAAACTATACACTCCTCCCTACTTCTCTGTCCCAGCCCCTAATATCTCTCTCATACCAGGCAAATAGATTAAATTTTATTTTTCCTTAACATGCACTTTTCAGGGTTTTCAGATACAGATTCTTGCGCGGAACTATAGCATTTTTCCATTAGTGATTCCAACAGACAATCACCTTTCTCTCTCTCTCTCTCTTTTTTTCTTTTTTTCTTTTTTTAATTCTTACCCCCATAATTACACTGTATTTTTTCGGTTTACTCTTTATTCCCTCCAAAATCATTTCTTCTAAACTTGCCTCTTTAATGCTTTTTTAGTACATAGGGCCCAAAAAACATTTCCGAGTTTTGTGAACCCGGTTTGGACCGGAGAATAAATTTTCATTTGAATAGATGGCAAATAAAATCCAGATTCCGCATTACGGTCCATGGGTGTACTAGTTAAAACAAATCAACTCATTCAAGATCGTGTTCTTACCTGCATTTATGGTTAACGCGTACTTAAGTTTGTCATTAGCATTCTTAAAAGTTACTTGACAACAAAGCAAGAGGCCATTGTTTCAGTCTAATTTCAGCTCTATTTACAATAACTAACTCTTAAGCAGTGCTTGGTCTCCTAAAACTGATAACATCTATAACCAGCAACTCTCCAACAATTAAGCTAAGTTGTCGTTTGGTTGCCTCCAAAATAGTGGTAAACCGTCTAATGTAGGCTCAATATGAGATTCAAGTGCTTCTGCAGTTAGTTTCTAGACTTCTAGTAAGCTGTTTATTTCCCTTCTAGACTTCTAGTTAGCTGTTTTATTTTGGGAAATATAGGATCTATACTCTCCAGCTTCTTCATTGCTCTAGCATTGAATCACTGGTGCACTGTTGTTTCTGGGATACCACCAGCAAAGATGAATTCTGCAACCAAAAACATCCACAAAAGTTTAGGTATCTGTTTCAAGTATGAACATATCACTTCGCTTTAATATTTTGTCTTTCACTCCTTTATAGATGTCAAAGACCCATTATCGTGAAAACAATCTTTCTGTAGAAATTTCATAGCATAACCCTAAAGATGATATTCATCGTCAAACAGAAGGGTAAATTACTCGTATCCTTTGGAACTCGACATTTACTACCACATGCAACAATATTTTTGTTAAGCAAGTACAAAGTGAGCAAGCCTTTTTCTGTATTGCTATGGTGCACTTGGTCACTAGTGAAATATAAACAGCAGTTCATAAAATTTTAAGGAAGTTGCTTAAGGAGTTCAACAGTGGCACATCTGTCATCCTGGAAGAAATATTATCAAAGTAGATTCTACAAAACCACAAACCTTTGTTCCAGCCACGATGGTATTGTTGAGAGGATGAGTGACGCATGCAGTAACACCTTCTGATAGTGGAACAAATCTATTTTGCTTCTTGTGCTTTGTTCTCTCAGACAGGCTCTGTATATCCTCACTGGAAAGAAGGATACAAGCAATAAGAAAACTGAGAACATTTTTTTCTGGGTATTCTTGTCCATGCAGGATTAAAATCAGGTTGTCAATTCCTGGGAAGTCTTATTGCCACATAACATAAGTTAGCTATTTGACATAGTTTCTTACTTGTAGTCCACGTGGCTGGGAGAGCTGGAGCCTGGGAAGAAGTCTAAAAGATGAATGCCATGGTCAGATGATGATCCAACCGCATAGATCTGCATTAGAGGCAACAAAGTTATAATTGGTTGAAGGTAGATACCGAAGCATGTTTTCCAGTGGAATTATAAAAATGGCTAGAATTGTAAATTTACGATGAAACCTAAAAAGAGAAAACTTTGGATTATGACTTGCCTTCAAACACAAAAGGCAAAATAACAGAAGTAAATTTCCAACCAAAGTGTACAATTAATGAAAAAATTGTTTCCATGCTTCACCTCAATTTGGCAAGAGAAATGCTGTTCTTCTAGTTAAAAGTGCTTCATTAATAAAGAAATTAAACTGACTCTTTCCCACATGAGAAAATAGGGGTGACAATGAGCAGAGTCAAGATAACTAAATAGGCTTTCAAAGCGCAGCTTGAAATGAAAAGAAAGATTCGACCTCAAGAGGGCATAAAGTTGAGATCAGATAACATGTATGTGAGAAAAATGAGCAAGCTCAGCACAGAAAGACATAATAAGATATCAAGTAATTTGAACTTGAAATTGAGTCGAAGTAATGTACATTTATAATAGTTTATGGTTCAGTAATAGTCTGATTTGTAAATATCAATTATAGTCTCATGTAATATGAGCTGTAGTTTGAGCAATAGTCTTATATAATAAAAAAAAATAATAGTTTATGGTATGCCAGTTATATAGATATATCAAACTCTATAGCATTCACTTTCATGCTCGATATAACTAAATGAGATTGAAGCTTGATTTCAATACAAACAAAAAAGAGATTTGAGCTGAGCTTAAATAAAATCAGCTAATAACCAGAAATGAATATTTCATTCTCTTCATGGAGACATTACACTAGTTACTTACCAATGACAAGAAATATTAAGATATGCAATGTCCTATAAAAGGTTTGTAATTAAGCTTGAAGCTAACCATACTTCTTTGCAAATTCTGTGCCCAACCACCATGTAAAACACACGCCCATACCATACATAAACATATCCCCGGAGGAAAAGGTAAATCAATGATAATAATAATTAACAAATTTCAAAAAAAAAAAACTTACAGAATTTGTTGACAACCATGATGGCTTTCGTAAGTGTAATTGATCAGCTGAATTGTTGGAATCACTCCTAAGTACTCCAAAAAGACGAGGATAGTAATTACACAAATATTAAAGTTGCCAATGATTACAGAAACAAATAAGGCACTCCTAAACATTATTGAATTCTACTTACAACCAAGCCGGCGGAGGGCAATGAACATGGGTAACTCGAGAATTATAAACATCCAAAACACCAGACCTGCATCACATGGAAAATCAGTAAACAAGGAGATTTTAATTAAAATGAAGCATATGACAGAAACACATCATCTCATATTATCATCTGTTAACAACTCAAGTCATCCATTGTGATAAATCTAATTATATAAATAAGAAACAAGCAGAACCTTTGATAAACATCTCAAACATTGAAAGTTAATCATAGGGCAAAGTTTAAGACTTGTACATATGAACAATCAAGCTTTGAAACGTCAAGACGTTAAGAGTATTGCATGATTATACTGACTATGAAAAAGAGACGATATAAGATAATGCCAATATGTCTCTCCACCTTTGACACTGGCATGACCATCAAAATGTTAGATTATGAAGAATGTTGAAGTTGTCGGTGTTTCAAGAGTTTGAAAAAACAGTTAAAACAAGAACTAAATGTGTGCCTGATTGCTAAATAAGTCAGAAATGCTTGACACGCCAACAAAAAATTATGAATAATTTCCTAGTTAGATATTCTCCAGCCACAGGGAGCAATCAATTTTGACCATCCTCTATAGCTCATTCTAGATCAACATGTTCTTTGATGTTTCAAGAAGCTGAAGAAAAAGAGAATCCTAAAACCTCAGAATTGCAGTAAGATTCTAGCAAATATATGATTTCTTGTTGGGTAGCATTAACCTCTACGATTCACTAATTCAGGTAGTCTTTTATAACATACTTTGATTTCCAAATCCAAGTAGTGCAGTCAGCCTGTAGCAACACACTGTCTTTTAATGGTATAATTCATTGTAAATGATGTGTTGAATTTTAAAACTGCTAAGAAAATTATGTGTTAATTTAGCAAAGCATGATGCAGTGTTAAGATATGAACAAATGTGTTCAGAATGCACACACACACACACACACACATACATACATGTATGTATGTGTGTGTGTGTGTGTGTGTGTGTGTGTGTGTGTGTATATAGAGTCAAAGAAAACACATTCATTTCACAACTTACCAGCCATCATCAAGGTGGAATGCCAATTGGTATGAGCAAGATGGATCAAGATCAATTGAGTGTATTTCCTGTGGAACAATTTTTGATTGCGCCTGTGCAATAAACACAAATAATGGATTATGCACAATTCAGAAACAACAAAAAGCGCTTTTCACGTTTGAAAAATTTTCAGCAGGAATTTCTATTCAATAACCCAACTCTCTATCATTAATAACTATGTCAACATTTTTATTTTGATAAGAAATGAGAAAATATATACCAACTAAAAACATTTGCAAAACGGCATACATAGAGGTATAAAATTATTTGTATATAGAAAAATACTCTCGAAAAAAATTTATATGGATTAGCTTTGTAAGGAAATGCCAATCGGCTTCCCTCTAAGTCCTTCATCATTTAATTGTAAAACAAAATACATCTTGTAATAAGTAAAGCCATTACAAAACTCCATATTTCTAGTCTCAATTACATTATTGTTAACATTAATTTTTCAGATTAGAGGAAAAATAAATCTAGGATTCTCAAACTTTCCAAAAAAGTGAAGTCTGATCCTGCCATAAAGCTAATGAGGTGGTGATTTCTTTGCCTTAATAATAGGCAGAATGGGACCAGTGGGAATACTTAGTTTATTAACACTGCGCTGCCATCCACAATAGTAAACTTGACGAAAATAATTGAAGACAGCATCAGAACGTTTATACATAGTTACATACCTTCAAAGTCCCAATTTTCTCCAGCATTGATGCTAACTTCAGAGATGTTAGAGGTAAATGACGTACCTGAACAGGGAGAGAGAGGGAGAGAGATCAATTATGCAAAACAACCATATTATCAACTACATAAGATACATTAACCCAAATGCTTATCAAAATATCATTGACTAATCTGTCACAGGCACGCCAACAAAGCTAACCACGAGATAATTTGTAACAAGAAAGTTTTAGACATCAGTGCTAGTGCTCATGGGATCAATAAACAAATATTCACAATATGATTGTCCTTCTTTTTGTATTAACGGCTTGCAGTTGTTTCACGTCTTCATTTGAGTTATGACAATGCAAGATAAAGGAAAAAGATACATATAAATACACACCAACCTCCTTATGATTCTGAAAAGGAGCAGATGTTCTTCCACCACGAAGATCCCACATATAAATGCTCCCATGCTTACCAGCAGCAAAAATAATCTGAAGTAAATGAACTTTTGTAATTAGGGCTCCAGGAAAGTGACGGATGATATTAGAAGAAAAAACTTGAAGTATGCTTAACCACTAGAGAGTAAAATCCAACTGCTTAATTCATTATTGTTATTGTAGTTTGAAAAAGCTGACCTAGAATCACTATGTCGATAGGACCATGGTATGGCATATATATAAGCCTGCAATATTAAATAAACAAGGTGCAGTCCCTTTCAATTGGCAAGCATACTTTCAATTGGCAATTTTCATCCCAGAAATGGCATAGCACTTTTAATGCAAGCTTGAGCAATCCATTTGTAAACTATAAAATAGGCATACTCATCTAAAGACTTACTGCAATTTATTGAAAAACTGTTACAAGAGGTGGCTCTGAAATGTTGCAAACATGAAAGGGTTCACAAGGTAAAAAAATCAAAAGTTTGAGCACTTTTTTAGCAACAAACAAGTGAAATTTACAATAAATAAAAGAATATTCCAATTCAATAAATTAACCTGATTTTCAGCATGTAATTGAAGGCTATTAAGAGTGCTATGGGAACCAGTTGAAAGCTCAAGACTTGGAAGAACACCAACTCTTCTATCCCATATATTTACTACACCATGTGTATCGGAAGCAATTAACCTACAAAAATCGATCATTGAGTGGGAAGATAATTATTGTCAACAAGCCAAAATAGCAAAAAGCTTGTTGCATAGGCACATCTCATCACCTCCCATTGTCCTCAGTCATTGACTTCAGTTCAAAAATGTTAGGGCAGAAGAGCAATAAGAATCCTATTTCTCATAATGAAAGGATTAGATAAGTACACTAAAACCAGACAGTAGTTAAATGACATGAATGGATCAGTTAAATTGAAAACTGAAATCACCAAAGGCTACATGGGAAAAGACAAGCTTAATTTAACCTCCATATGAAATGATTTCATTAGGACTTTTAAATATTCAAAAGTGATAACTCAAATGATTATTCAGTCATGCAATGGTCTACAATGTTTTATGAGCTCATCTGTATTAGAGGAGAGAGGGGAGAGGGGGGGAGAGAGAGACAGAAGGAGGGGTGGGGGAAGTAGAAGTACACATTTAATGTTTCTATAAATCATTACATGTAACCTTCCTCATCTTTTAGATTAGAAATTCAGTGACTCTAATCCTTATCGCTCAATTTATCAAAATGGCAGCCAAGTAATATCCATGTACCTCATTCACATCATTATATATACATTCAAAATTATCAAGAATCAATAAAGGTATCGCACTATATAGTGCCCAACAGATTTCCCATTCTTGTTAAGCATAAACAATTTTGGGGGAAAATTAGAAATGAACTTTTAAAAATTGTGGTTTTTCCTTTGGTTCCTTGCCCTGCATAAAATATCATGGTTTATGCATGATATAGAATCAATAAGCAAAAAAAGAAACCTCAGCATCAATTCTACCAAAATAAAAAGTCATCCAGTGTTGTCATTTGAGGCCATCAGCTCAGTATTAATGTTTAACAGGATTTTCCTCACTCCCCTAGAGATAATAAACACATAATTGCTATAGCAGTTCTTGATATGCTGAACTTTGATCGTATTGTACACATTTCTTTGCATAATGTAACCAGCATTTCTCTCCTACAAATCTGTATGGTCCTACTAGGATCATTCATGCATAGAAAACATATTGCAGGACAAACAGTTGATAACCGTAACCAAAAAGGCTTTCGATTTATCCAACACTTATAAAATATCTGGGAAATGGCTCATTCTTTGTTACTAAGCTATTTGGTAACAGTTATTTTACCCAAGGGATAGTTTTCCCACCATTAATCACCACAATTCCTAGCAACTAGTGTACATTCTGGTATAAATTTACCACCTAGGTAGCACCTTCAGTGCCAACAGTTTATTTAACAAATACAATCATATGCACCTTAATGAGTAATACATTCATTGAATGAATTTGGTATTCCGAACAAAGTTCAACCATTTTAGTACCTTGATGTATTAACTGCACTAAAGGCAATATCAGATAGACCTTTCTGGACATCAGACCCAACAACGGTGATAGACCGTCTTGTTTTTAAGACCTACATCAAGGTAAAAATAAAAATTAAAAAACCTGTCATCATGATAGTTGAAAATTCAGGACCATGTTCTAGAAGAATAACTCAACTTAATTTTCAATGAAAAATAAAGTGTTTAAACTGCCAAATCTCTATTTTCTTGTCAAATACTTCTTGGAAAAATTCTTTATTAAGGAACAGGCATATGCTATAAGCAATAAGAAAGCTGGAGAGGGAGTTTATAGAAATTCAAGTGGAAAATGAGGTCATTAGTATTGATTTGTAGAAGAAAACTCCTAACAATTACTTCCAATATACTGGCAAAGCCAGATAAGAAGATGGAAAGTCAACTTACTTCGACTGGTTCATCTGAAATATAACCAATGTCATAGATGCTTACTACGTTACTTCTTGTAGAAGCACAAGCAACCTGAATAAACGAAGAAAACGAAAATATGTTTAGATCAGAAATTCACTATGAGAACTAATTTTAAATGAGGACAGGAAATTAGTGATCCTACAAGCATATGCATCAGAAAATTTTAAAAGATTTCTAAACTAGAAGCAAATGACATATTAAGTAGCATAATTAACGGTAAAGAAAGAGAACAAGTTTTCACCCTGACACAAAAATATTCTAAATAGAATGATTGACGAGGTAAGAAATTATGTTTTCTACATCTCTAAAAATGACAAAATTGAACTACAATGCACATTGCATTACCAAATTTAATATAGTTAGATCTGCAATGAACACATGTAACCATAAATTTTTAGACATATACATATTAAACTTTATCTGACCGAGACAACTAATTAGAAAATGTTTAGTGCAATGAAGACTTTTATGTTGCATTCTAGAACAAAAAATTTGGTAAATATCTACATGATTATCTAGCTATAATTATCTCCAGCTCAAACAACTGGATCAGCATAATAATCTAAATATACAGTGAGTACACATGTAAACTGAACCTCATCTTGATTAGCCAGATTCCATCTAACAGCATCAAGTTGTTGAGGCAAAGTAATGTGCAGTAAGTGTTTGCTCTGGTCTTCCTTCAAGCCCACTCCTGACAAAACAATAAACAAAATTAGAATAGAAATAATGTAAAAATTTTGAACCACCCAAGTACTAAGATGCATAGAATCCACCAACTGAATAGAATTTGTACTTAATTCAAAATGTGTGTTAGATAAACCACTTTTACCAGAACCTTCTACCCTACTCTTCAGTCACAAGTAAATGGAGTCAGCTATACAATTGGTCTCCAAACTCGAGGTCACTTCTCCTTCACTAACTAAAGTTTGAGATGTGGGGCGGATGGTAATGCTAGTTTTCTATTAGAAATAGCTATATTTCTTTCTTTAGAACTTCCTTGCCACAGTTTTGCTAAGTTGCAGTTATTCTAGTTCTGGTCCATATAGTTTTCCTAATCGTAGTTTTGCTAAGTTAGAGTTGAGGTACTAACCTGGTAAAGTTCCATTACATTGGTAATATAGAGATTCAAAGTCATGCACTGTTAAGCACCCAGATCTAGTAGCAGAAACCAAGTAAATCCCCTGAACAAATGTTGCAACAACAAAAGTAAAAGCCAAGCTTCAAAACGAAGACCAAAACCAAAAAGTATTTGCCATCAGAAGCAGTTAAAAGAAAAAGATAAGGCTAAAAGTCCAAAGAAATTGACTATCTAAGTATCATTCCACAATGTTTCTCCAAACAAAGTCTACATTCAATAAAAAAGGAAGGCTAAAAGTTCCAAGGAATTGACCATATAAGTTCAAACACTGTTTTCCTTCTAAACTAATGAATTACCGGACATCTTTAGACCTTGTTTCAAGATTATTGAAAGAGTAATAATATCTAGAAAGAACGTTTGATGGACCAATTGAAGGTGAGGGAAGAGCCATATCAATATAAAACCAAATAAAAAAGATACCAATGAAAAAGACGTGAACACATTATAAACGACCACAAAGGCCACAGGCATTTTTAGCGGGAAGTTGTCGAAATTTCAGAAATTATAGTTCAACAGACAACAAATTGGACACTTCACCTTGCAGTCAAAGTCCACTGCAGAGATGCCTGGTCTGAGTACCCAAAAAAAAAAAAATTGTAACCGTAATCAGTACACTCAAAGCTCAACAACAAGAAAAGACAACACAAAGAGAAGGCAATACCTACTTTCCAAATGACCCTCGGTGATCAATCATTGCACCATCACCAGCCCGACTTCTCTGTAAAATCTAAAAATTCAACCCAACTACATGCGCAAAATGAAAAAGGCTACCAAGTAACCAAACAAAAATGGGAAACAGAAGCAATACCTGAGCAATGACAATGCCTTCGTGGGTCGGACACAGCACTCTATCGACATGATACAGATGGGGAAATGCCCCAATCTTTCCGTAACACAAAAAATATAAACAAATAAACAAATTAAAACCCAAAATCGAAACTAATGAAAAGACAAAAAAGTAATTAGATCACCTGAGAATAGGACTGCATAAGCAATGCAGACAAGTCATGTCGGTACTTGGGCTCAAATCTGCCGTTCAATTCAACCACACTCCTCTTCCAACGATTGCTTTTCATTAGAAACAAAAACATAAAACTATGAATTAAAGAATAATGGATAATGCAGTTAAATATTCTTAAGAGTTATAATTTTCTTTTAAACCTTGAATTGCATCGTTTAGGGTTTTCAGGTACAGATTCGCGAGAAGCTAAGTATTTTTCCATTAGAGTGACAACAGATAGTTTACTACGCTCACCGCTCCCGCCAGAATCATTTCTGCTATCGTACGCTTTGGCACATTGCGAATTATAAACTAGGCGGATTGTCACGAACCCGGTTTGGACCGGAAATCAAAATTGGATCGAAAAATTAACCAAACAAGAGATTAAGCAGAACAACATTTTTTTCCATTTCAATTGATAGCAAATAAAATCGCGATTCAACATTACAGTCCAAAGATTTACAATCATACGAACTCAATTAAGCTCTCTCCCCTCTAATTCTCCTAGCGAGCTGAATATCCTTGGGCATAATGGTAACTCTCTTGGCATGAATGGCACAGAGGTTAGTATCTTCAAAGAGACCGACCAGATAAGCCTCGGCAGCTTCTTGAAGAGCAGCGACGGCGCTGCTTTGGAACCTCAGATCGGTCTTAAAGTCCTGAGCGATTTCCCTAACGAGTCTTTGGAACGGAAGCTTCCTGATCAAAAGCTCAGTGCTCTTCTGGTACTTCCTGATCTCTCTCAGAGCAACGGTTCCTGGCCTGAAACGGTGAGGCTTCTTCACTCCTCCCGTCGCCGGAGCCGACTTACGAGCCGCCTTTGTTGCAAGCTGCTTGCGTGGCGCCTTTCCCCCGGTTGATTTCCGAGCGGTTTGCTTTGTGCGGGCCATTTGTGAGATTGGCAGATGAAATGAGTGTTTGTATCTTGAGAAAGTGAAACAAGATTTGAGAGTTGTTGAAGATGAATTTGCGAACGAAGGCGAGGAAGTGGCAGTACTTATAGGGAAAATTATTTTTGGAGGAGGGAAGTTTGAAAATTTTGTGTGTTAGAGATTTGAATGGATGCAGTTGGACCGTAGATTTGACAGTGATCAATGGTGAATATTTCGAGAGTTTATGCTGATTTGTCAATCCGTGTGAAATGGAAAGTGACCAATGGAATTCTTTTATGAATGGCGTAATGTTGACCGTTTGATTGGTATAAAATACTTTAGATATCGACGGTTCGGAGTACTTGGACAGCAGGAACCCGGATCGCGATCCTTGTGCTCTTGTAACCAATAGGAATTTTTTTTTGGGCGCTAATAAGCAGGATTAACGAAAACTTTAGAAGCCATTTTTTTAGAGGAACCTAATCTAAAATTTTCCTTTAATTAGTTTAATTTAATTACATAAATTATTTTTATTTAATTACTTTAATTACTTTAAAAACCCATTAGAGTTCAAATTTGTACAAGTCGGGGGAGGGAAAAAAATATTACAATTAATTAGTTTAATTAAATTACATAAAGTAGTTAAATATAATTAGTTTAATTACTTTAAAAACCCTTTAGAGTTCAAATTTGTTCTAGTCGGGGGAGGGGAAAAAATATTACAATTCCTTGGTTTATTTATTTCGTTATAAATGGGAATAAATTTTGTTTTTAATTACATAAATTTTTAAGTCATTAATATTCCAATCTTTGGAACGGAAGCTTCCTGATCAAAAGCTCAGTGCTCTTCTGGTACTTCCTGATCTCTCTCAGAGCAACGGTTCCTGGCCTGAAACGGTGAGGCTTCTTCACTCCTCCCGTCGCCGGAGCCGACTTACGAGCCGCCTTTGTTGCAAGCTGCTTGCGTGGCGCCTTTCCCCCGGTTGATTTCCGAGCGGTTTGCTTTGTGCGGGCCATTTGTGAGATTGGCAGATGAAATGAGTGTTTGTATCTTGAGAAAGTGAAACAAGATTTGAGAGTTGTTGAAGATGAATTTGCGAACGAAGGCGAGGAAGTGGCAGTACTTATAGGGAAAATTATTTTTGGAGGAGGGAAGTTTGAAAATTTTGTGTGTTAGAGATTTGAATGGATGCAGTTGGACCGTAGATTTGACAGTGATCAATGGTGAATATTTCGAGAGTTTATGCTGATTTGTCAATCCGTGTGAAATGGAAAGTGACCAATGGAATTCTTTTATGAATGGCGTAATGTTGACCGTTTGATTGGTATAAAATACTTTAGATATCGACGGTTCGGAGTACTTGGACAGCAGGAACCCGGATCGCGATCCTTGTGCTCTTGTAACCAATAGGAATTTTTTTTTGGGCGCTAATAAGCAGGATTAACGAAAACTTTAGAAGCCATTTTTTTAGAGGAACCTAATCTAAAATTTTCCTTTAATTAGTTTAATTTAATTACATAAATTATTTTTATTTAATTACTTTAATTACTTTAAAAACCCATTAGAGTTCAAATTTGTACAAGTCGGGGGAGGGAAAAAAATATTACAATTAATTAGTTTAATTAAATTACATAAAGTAGTTAAATATAATTAGTTTAATTACTTTAAAAACCCTTTAGAGTTCAAATTTGTTCTAGTCGGGGGAGGGGAAAAAATATTACAATTCCTTGGTTTATTTATTTCGTTATAAATGGGAATAAATTTTGTTTTTAATTACATAAATTTTTAAGTCATTAATATTCCATCTTAACTATAGTCACATAGTTTTTGAACTACACTTAGTGTGGGTTCCAAGGCTATTGTCATAAGATTAGTATTCTGCACCCAACACACTAGCGTGATGCATAAACAACTCTCGTCTAAAAGTTGTTAAATAAACTTTGAGCTTCTTGGCTAGTTAAACTTAGATACTTGCAGAAAAATTAGAAAAAAAGAGTGAGCAATTAAGCCAAAGAAAATATTTTCTTTTCACAAATATGTGTGTACAAGAGAGTTTTTGAGAGCTTGCTTTGAGTTGCTTACTAGCTTACTTGCTTGTTGTTCGAATAAAATGATTGTTGTTCGAATAAAATGATGAGAACCAATAGATCTTTGGCTCAGTGTGAGAACTTTTGCACTTATAATGATGAGAGCAAGAATTCAATTCTCCGTAAAAGCATTAGTTTCAATCATCTCTTAATTATCAAATAATTAAATGAAAATAGTCTATCCATTACGAAATGAAATCGAAGTAGACACTTTAAATATTAGAGAGGGTTTAAAAAATTTGGATAATATTTAAGAGGATCAATGTACACGTCATGAGAAGGTCTCAATTGTTAATCTAGTTGTAAATATCAATTGTAATATCTGATGAAATATCAATAATAATCTTGTGTATAATTGAATTAAAAAAAATTAAAATGGTGAGTGCCAAGCCTTATTTGAGGCTTGCCTAATTCTAGAACCTTTCGCATCTAGAGATTTCTTTTAGCCTATTAAATTTATACCTGTAGTGATTTCTTTGTACAAGGCGCTGGAGGAACTTCAACCACTCTGTAATTAGTAAGTATTTACAAGTGAAGAGAAAGTGCTAAAGATGATTGGAGATAAAACTTTCTGTAAAATCAAGTTATCACATCTTGGTTTGTGCACTTTACCTTTTTGCCACGGAATATCAAGCGGTCTGCGACACTATGCTATTATATAGTCTTCATAAATATTGTTTATGATAATATTAAATTTTGATATAATAATTCAAAATAATTTTAAAAAATTAAAAAATGCACCACGCGTAACACAGTCCATTGGACACCTTTTTAAGATTTAAAATTGAACCAATCAAAAAGCTCTTCAAAAATATAAAAATTAAACATATAATTTTCAGTAGGTCCTGTTGTCCCACAAGATGGGAATATATATCAATTAACAAGCAAAGTACCCTGCCAGCCAGGTGTCCCCCACTTTATTAGGTTCTTATGCCACGAGTTAAGGTATCATTGTACAAAATTTATAATAAAAAAATTTGATACTTTTGCTTTATATGGAATCCTCAGATATCCTAAGTAAATGTTTACAATAATTAATTAGGCAAGTTAATAATTAATTTTGAACTAATTCACCATATTGTTCGGAGAGGAATGTCACTTTATTCCCTCTCAAATATATTTTATTTACCACTTAGGTTCTTAATTAAATTTCAATATCCTATTTCATCTATAGTATTAAACTTGCAGTAAAAAACAAGAAAAAAACACAATATTTAAGAATAAATATGACCTTTTAACTATTGAATCAACTAATTTAATCAACAGCAACCTCATATAATCAAATTTAATGTGAAAAAACCGATTCACATTACGATTATAGACAATCCCTATCTTACATACACGTAAGATATATTCCCCTCATATAAATAGTATATGTGTCATACGATTATAATGTTTTTATTGTTACTCACGCAACACCAAAACATTAAAAACAACATCGAAAATGGATCAAAATATCATTTTCACCCATTGTTAAAACATTTTTCAGAATTCAAATTGAAGCTTACCCACAAATCACATCTAGAGCGACTAAAAAATTCTTCTCATACACAGTGACCCGGAAAATTAAATTACCAACCACCGACAGGTAGAAAGTAAATATATGTCATATCCTAAATTTATTATCAGAAATTAATTAAGTGACACAATTATTCATTTCCGAGAGATTCTTCTCGGAAAATGACATGCTCACAACAATATATTTATTGCAAAATTAGCCACACCTAATAAACTTGTTGAAGTTTTGATCGATCATCAATCAGAAACCTGAACCCATCAAGTCTTCACTTGTTGCAGTTGCAAAGGTTTCATCGATCGATTGGCAGCTCACCACCGGAAATGGCTTTATCACCAACACTTAATTATTATATATACACTTACTAGTATTTATAGTCAGCCGAATAATGCTTGCTTTATATATATTTATATTTTATATACACTTTTTTTTTCTTTTTTGTCTAGACTTGTCCATCGTCTTAATCAGCATTTTGCTCCTTCCCCTGCCAGATCTCACTCAAAAACTGCTTTAATTAATAATAAGAACCTGTCACACACAACAAAATTTTTTAATATATACACAATCTAACTTATGAGAGTAAACATGACAATATTTTTATCACCTAATCAACATCGAAATCAATCAAATTATCTGGTTTCTTTTTGTGTGTGGGTGCGCCTGTCAAAGCATGCGTATTTGAACAAAAAGAACTTGTATATAGAACAACCGAGAGTACTTTATCATAAAGCACTCATCAATTCAATGTTTGTTCAAATTACACTACAAATATTTTTCTAATATATGACATCTATTTTTTTCAGTACACCATCACAAATCTACTTACTATTACAACTGAAAATCTATCCAAACCTCACAAATTAATAACTTTGTGATGATATACTCTGAATATTTTAACTCAAAATAAGTTGAATTACTCCAAAATATATATTTAGGAAAAATAAATCAATCTATATTAATTCACACATCGGACGCAGCCCAAAATAACTTTCCATTTTATTTTATGTATACAAAATACTATTCCATTCAATCATAAATAAAACATACCAAAACAGGACATAAGACAAGCTGAAAAGACTTTCGTGATATATGCCCGACAAAGGAAAAAAAAGGAAATTCCAAGTGTTTCTTTAATGAAAATAAAGAAAAAGCTTCGCAATTCAATAGTCATGACTCATGAGTTAAATCTCCAGATAAAGTTGGCACGTCAGGATTTTTCCTTGTGTAAGAAAGTGACTGAGCCACAACTAGGGGCATTATTGACCCTTTCATTTATATATACATACATATAGATATGCAGTGCTGAAGTTTGGTAAACATTCAAAAAAACCTAGTGGTTGTGGTCCAAAACTTTTTGATATGATATATAATATACCATATTGTAACATATTATTTCCGAAAATTACATACAAAAAAGAATTTGTTAACTCAATTGCCATGCATGCATGACGTAAAAGTGGTAATTTTAAGTAATAGCTATGCTTGACGTAAATTGTTTTACATTAATTTTATAAACAATAAACATAATTACAATACTGATGAAAACGACATTACTCTAATCATATAACCAGAGAGATTTATATCAACACAATTTCATTGTCAGTAAGTCTAGCAACATAGATCATATTGCAAGATCAAGTCACTAAAAGAAGGCTACAGTTTCCGATTTCAAATTGTTAGCTGGCAAGATTTGATTGGACTACTTGAAGGTCAGTAGGTGTAATCCCATATGATAATCAGCATATCACTGGAAAAGTAGAATCAGCTTTTTCTTATTGTGAACAGTTATCCGTCAAATACTTTAAATTGATCTAGGTTACAACTTGTGTAACTCACAGTCCATACAAAAATCATGCGGGCCTCACTGTTAGTTACTACTTTTTGCATGTTTTTGAATTGGATGTAAGTTACAGCCGGCTGTAACTTAGCAATTGCCTTAGATTAAATGCATCTATAACCACCAAGATCAAAACCATCTGCAGATCAGCCCCACATTTTCAAAGAAAGGTGCACCCCTTTCTTTAATTATTTTATGATACATACTCATAAAATATTTACCAGGACCTGCTTAATTATATTAAAGTCCATCTATACCCACTTGGATCGTAAGTAGCTCATGAGTCTACTCTAAAGAGAGAGGTTTCTACCCTAGTTGATTGAAAGTCCACTTCATCGTGTACATAGACTTGAATCTTCAACCTAAAAGACGAAGTGAAAAAGTGATAAATACTTAGCCAGGTGGCAGATTTTCAAGAAAAGGTGTAATTTTTTTTTTAATGGAACCTATGAAATATTAAGATGTCATGAGTTCTTTAATATCTACAAATTCGCTACGTGATGACCAAATGGTTTCATATGATGATGATTGTCAAACCAAGTTTAATATATGTTAATGTTGGTCCTTAATGTGTAATAAGAAAAAGTTTTTAGATCAAATGATTTACCAGAAGATGATGCAAAGCCTAAGTCTCATGTTCCAAGCACTAAGTAGTCCTTTTTGTCTCCACCAACTTCCTAATCTATTTCTTGCTCTCCTTCTAATAAAAGCAACAATAGCATCAAATGTATGCTAGTGTATATATATTTGATTAGTGCCGAGACCAATAATTATAGTTCTAATGTACTCCAAGAAAGTAATTAAACAACGACAATATAAGAAAAGAGTATTGCATCAATTGGAATGTGTTGAGGATAATTAAAGGTTCGCTATTAAGCATGTGAATTGAAAAATGCATGAGAAAAGAAGCACAATAGAGATTTGGACAAACAAGAAGGTACGGAAAGGATAATGTGCGAGGAAAAACCTTGTGCCACAAGCAATCATAGAGATTAAGAGAATTAGTACATATGAAAGGAGAATCAGGAAACTGTTTGGCTCCACTATTATGAATGGGATTTTATTATCTAATAATCTAAATTTTTATTTTATTAAATAGTATATAATTAGATATCTTTTATTAAATAGACCGATCACCACTACTCAATCGGTAATAAAGTCATTTATTAGGACAATCATGAATTTTAAATGATAGAAGTCCACCAAGCATTAGGATTTAGAGACTTTGTATATCATAGACTTCATAGTATATTAATTTCAGGAATAGGAGATATACAATGTACAGTAGGAGAGACCGTAAGGAAGTAAGGAAGTTTTATATCAACGAGTTTTAGATAGTTTTGAATATAGCTAGTGTTTTGTCATTGTGCAGTAGGAGAAAGGTGAGGAAGTTTTAGACCAATGAGATTTAGATAGTTTTGGAACTAGCTAGAGTGTTCGTATATATCATGGGAAAGAATGTTAGACTTGTTCTGTATAGTATATAGATTACATATTGATGTTTTAAGAATTTTTTTGGAAGGAAAAGCATCTTTTTATTGGTTAAATAAATAGTTAATTACAAATTAGTAGTGATTTGACTGAAGAAAAGATGTTACCTTCTACACCTAATTAAACGGCGAGTAAACACCATTTGCTTGTGTCATACGTTATTCAAGTTTACACAGACACATGTATATATATATATAGTAGTAATATAGATAAACATCAACTTTGTTCTAGAAAGCATAAGATACCACCATATATAACAAGCCAACTGCAAGATAAGGACACGTGTCCCAACTCCCAACTCCGAACACCCCTATCTTACCTGGCAAGAAGGATCACAAAACAGCACATCAGTGTTATTAATCAAACAAAGAGTTCATGTTGAGTGGGAAATCTAGTGAATGTATTATAAAATTTAAAGCTGATTCATTACATAGTTTTTTTCGCAGTAGTTATGTTCTGCGTTGTGTAGTATCAAAAGACCCTCCACCTGTCCCTTCTTGTCTTTGCTGTCATTCTGGTTTGTTGCTTTATGTGTTTTCGTTTTCGTTTTCGCTTTCATTTGCCCCCTCCCACTCAATAGATATAGCTAATGCTATGTTGCCAACCTAGCATACTTCTTTAGAAATATTTAGACTTTTCGAGGCTCCTATTCCTCCTCAAGCCACGACCATTTTTACCGTGTAGTGTTTTGCTATCTACCCATATATTATAATTTAACAATATAGTTCAGTATATACATATACAATTGGCAAAATATATATTCTAATGTTACCTGATTATTTTACTCGTTGATTTGAAACTTCATTTGATGAAGTTTTTTTTCTGATTTTCTTATATCAACGGCCCAAACTGAGGGCAGCTTCAACGTCGAGTCTCCATGCAAACCCTCCACCGTCCATTCTGAACGCATCACACGGTACCATCTTCGAGTACTTCTCATTCTGCCACGTGTACTGCAGCCTCACTTGACTCGCAAACAACGAGTAATCCAAACTCGGCAACTTCTCTTTAAGGACCAACCAAACCATTATCTCTATCTCCGGCCAGCAGCCGTCGCCATTCACCGCCATCTTCTTGTAAGCTTTGTTAACCCACAGAACCCGGTTAAAACCATCTGATATGAACCCTGGACACGTGTCCTTATCAAGATCAGTCTTCACTCCCTCAACGTCCAAACAACGTCCTAATATATCCATGCATGTGTCTGCAGTCACGCTCTCCACAGTCACCCAAGATTCCACCACCGTCCTCCGACGAACTTCCACCACCGTCTGATCTGACACACCAAACCCACCCCCACCAACACCGTTGATCATCAAATCTTTCCCCTTCATGTTTAGCCAGATAGCAGCAGCCGCCCTCAGATCCTGACGATTATCGTCAACTTTTGAAACCATCATCAAATCAGGATCATTCTTGTTAACATTATTATTGCACCAAGAATACGATTCTTGATCTTTCGTAGTAGGTCTCTCAGGCAACAACTGTAGCGTCGTAACAACGTTAACGTTCTTGTTTAATCCATCTTCTTCTTTTTCATCATGATCATTATTAATGATATTATTATTATTATTCTTTCTCTTGTACCCATTATTTTTGCGAACCCGAACGTACTTTCTCTTAGATCTTTTGCTAGTAAACCTATCAACTAACAAGTTACCTGAAACGGTGCCGCTTGACACGGGTTTCGGTGCAATCGGACGGAATCTGAGCATTGTACGATTGATTATCTCGTTATCACTATTCTGCACACCACCGGCGTATCTTAGCATGCACCACCCTTCTTTAGCCTTACCACCGTCCATATCATGAAACGGTGCCGGAGATACCCCTCTTGTCTCCTCTTCTACTTTCTTCTTTTTTTTTGAAACGAAAAAACTACACACACACACTCTCTCTCTCTACCCCCGAGATAATTCAGGCGATAATCTTAGAAGCAGTACAGGGTCATTTGGTGAAAAACCAACACGTGTCTAGGGCTAACATTTGAAACAGTGGTACAACCTGATTGGTCGATTTTTTTTTCCTACTCTCACGCGGGTCCCACTCAAAAAGTAGTGTAGCCTGCGTAATTGATCGTTGGGGAGCTGACCCCACGGATTCATCCAATCGGAAGCTACAGCGTGTTCAGCACTGCCGAAAGGTCGGAACACGTGTCCTTTACCTAGAGAATAAAGGGGGAAAAAGGACAAAAACATATTTAGGCAGGTTCGAGATAGGTCACACGTGGTTCATTTCGATTAGCACAGAACATGTAAAATTTGGTTCGCAACAGCCGAGACCACTTTTTATAAACTCCTTCCACGCTCTTTCCGGCACGTGAACAACGCCACGTCTCTGAGTGTTCGCCATGTTTGTGATCCACGTTCTTGCGTGAGAGTGGGGATTAGCATTTCTCTCATGAAGACACGATGGTACGATGAGGACGCGTGGATGGTCTGATGGAGACGTGGATTTATTGCGAGATTTTGCAGCGTCATTAGATTTTGAGAGGAGGATGTATTATTTGCGTCTCGTTTCGTCAAAAGCTTTTGTTATTATCCAATCCCATCTCATGAATTACAGCCCTAATCATTCGTTTTATGCTTTTACAAAATTATTATAATCTATATTATGCCAACAATACCAGTTTCAAGAAGAGCAATTTTTTCGTAGTAAAATTACATAAAACTTCAATTTGAAGTTGCTACCGTATGTGATCAACTACGGAATTTTGAGATATTGTATCTTATAATTTGGACATCGTTCAATGATATCATCAAAATATGAGCTCTATTAAATAATTAAAAATTTAATAAAATTTGAATATTTAATGTTTATATTATAGAATATGATACACACACACACACATTTTTTTTAAAACTCCTTCCACTCTCCAAATTTGAAAACAATCGTAAAAAATATGTACTTTTAAAAATTAGTTGATTGTTTGTTTTCAAATTTGGAGTGCCAACTAACAGGGAGGGGCTGGTCTTAGAGAGAGGGCGAGTAGTTTAAACGCCGTCGTTTAGGTTAAGTGTTTTCTTCTATATCCATGCAATTCCTCCACAGTTGTTTCACGTGAATCACGTCCGTACAGCTCATAGCCTTCTTTTGTTTCTTTGACATGCACGCGTATTGTCACCCTCGACACGCCACTGTTCCTTCTGAGTTCTGACGCATCACACCCGTCCAATCTCTTCCGTTTGAATGTTGAAGCACATGGGGTTGTGGGCCCTCCTCCCCCATCACAGCCGTACGATCAAAATCGGCTTTTCCTTCTCTCAAAGACCTGTAACAAAGCAAAGCATCAGTGTGTCGCCACCTCTCGATCTCTTGAAACTTATTTTCGAATTTCTCTTCTCTCTCTCTCTCTCTCTAGTCTCTATTATTCTTTCCTCGACTGAGAAGGGAAGGATAATCATATCGGTAACAGTATCGATCAGCAAGTGCTGGCTGCTTATGGAGGGGCCACGTGTTCAGACCAAAACTTTGAATATGATGATAGCAACAACAGCTGAGGGGTTTAATTTTGGTGGGGCCGCATCAAAAGAAGATCAAGATTTGAGGGTTACACGATATGTCGACGAAGTCGCCAATGAGAGAAGAGAAGGTGGCGGCAAATCCTTCGAAAGATTCTTTATCAAACGTGGCGGGCTCCTACTGGATGGAAGTGGATTGTCGCTTTTCTAGTGGGGCAGATGGGGAGTGGAATCGAGAAAAGTGCGTACGTGTCTTGATGAATGACGAGTTCGTTCTGTTTATGTCTTTGTTGACTCACACTCGCTTTCCTGGTTCGTGGCTCACACCTTTCCAGCATTTGAGATTGTCAAAATAGACGGAACGAGGTTAGTCAATTGGTCTGTGCCAAATTTCCAAATAGTTTTGTAAAATATTTTTGAACTTTCAATATTTTTTTAACAAAATATTAGAAAAATACAATTTTTCTTTATTATTATAGACATCAAAGCAAATCGAAGACGTGGAAGAGTTTTATTTCTAGATCGGTTGTGTCGCTGTTCTTTCTCTACTTTAATTATGGTGGAATACTTGAAAAATATATAAAATTAAAAGGGGTTATTCAATTATTGCAACCGCTCAAAAGTAGTCTCTCACAAAAGAGGGTTTTTTTTTTTATTTTAATATTCATGTAAAATTAATACATATCGCTTTTCTTCTCTAAATTTTAATTTAATTAAAACAACGTTAACCCTCCTATGAAGATACTCCAAAGCGCTCCGTTTCAATTTTAAACTACTTTTTTTTTATTACTACAACTTTCTTAAAGTATCGCGTTAATTAATTAATTAATTGGTTTGGTGATTGTTAGTGAACAGTTTTTTGGGGGGGGTGTTTAAATTAAAGAATAAATATATATATATCTCTGTGTTAACATATATTGAAGTTGTAAAATGGCTTGTAAATTGGTGCGGCTGCAAATCGTAACTTTGGCAAAGATTGAAGGGATTTTAAACCAAGAAGAGGGATCTTGATGGGACATAAATAACTGGTCCCCCCTCTCAAAATGTTCTATTGGTGGAGGTTTTTTATCCAATGATTCAGTGTTGTATTTAATTGTTCAATTATTATTCAAATGCTTTGGTACTAACGATTCTATGTCGGTTTCTAAAAAGCAAAAGTTTACAATTTGTAGGTATTTTTTTAGTATTGGAGTTTAGTAGTTTTTAAATTAATGATCATAAAATAAAAATTAATAAAACGAATATAATTTTTAAATAATAATTTTAATAAATTTAATATATATATATATAATAAATTATTTATTATATAAATTTAAAATTAAATATATTTATTTTTTTAAATATAATAATTAATATTTATTATGTATTTTAATAATATAATTTAATTATTTAATATGAATCCCAAACGAACCTATGAAAAGATATCAATAATTATTGATGGATCAAAATCTCTCTCTCTCTATATATAAAAAAGTGGTGATATTTAACTTTTTTTAATATCTCTTAGCATCCCCCAATAATTAATGTTATTTTAGTTCCTATATTGTCCCTAGATAAAATTACTAAAATAGATATATCTTTTTGTTAATCTTTCCTTCCAATAAACTTCCAATCCCTCAATGAGTAGATCTTTAGCCATTGGTAGCCAACCATAAAAAGGAGTGTCTGTTTGGTTGCTTGAAACTTGAGCGGGCAAATCTTACACCAAGCTGACAATGTACGCCTATTAATAGGCCTTGCCATTACCATGTCTACGGCCATCGTCGACATGAGGAACACTAAACTGATCGGCATTGAACCATTTTTGGTTGATGGCGAGCACCCAGCGCTTAAAGAAATATTCAATTATGCTTGGATTAGATTATGGTTATGGAGTAGAGTTTTGGAGTTAAATTCGGTGAAGTGTGTGAAAAATAATGAGAAGGATAAATTGGGGATTATATGGGCTATATTGAGAGAAAATTTCTTTTATTTATTTTTTTAAATTTTGGATGAGTTAATTGATAAATGGGGATTAGTGAGATTTTTAAAGAGGGTTAGACATCACCACTACACACACACACACACTAGAAACTCCTTAACATTTTTGTAGATTTGAAGTTTGTTGTCCCAAAATTCTTTGCATTAGGCTGAGGCGGAGCCCATTAACATTATGGGCCAGCCCTTGGACATTTATAACTGACCCAAAAAGAAGACAAATCCAAGAGCTCGTCATATGGGAAGAGCTTTAAAATAATTAGGAGAACCGGGAATCTCAGAACTACACCCTTCTGAATACCTCTTAACACCCCTTTTCTTTATTAACCCATTAAAATATTTTTAAAATTATAAAATTCTTTTAATACTTCTGTCAATGACAAGAATATGCTTACTCAAAACTTATTAGCGTAAGTCACATTCTCCAAATTTTTTTATTATTAAACTCTATTTTAACAGCATGATTTTTTTCATTAAAAAAACGATGGTTTTCTTCTCTTCATTGTAGCAACTGTTGGATTTCTTCCACTAAAAAACAATCTTTTTAATTTCTAAAATGTTAGATTTTTGAAGGAAAAAAAAATTTTGACTTTTGAGTGGGAGTTTAATTAGAAATTGTCTTATTATACAATTTTAATAAAGGTTAAAATTGTGAAACAATTAAAGGGATTTTAAGAGTACTTGGAGGGGTGCCAATAGTCCCACTTGAAGCAAAAATATAGTTTAATTGCTTAATTATGTTTGCCACTTTTGTATCTTTTGGGAAGATTAAACTTTCTTCAGTAAACAAACTAGACAAAGTTTGCATATTCCAGCTAAGTTGCTTATTGTTGAATCAATGTAAGCAGTTTACCTTCTAAATTGACAAAAAATTAACTCTACGGATTGCCATCAATTTAGAAATTATCGTCAACACAATATAAAATGCAAAATGCAAAACCAACAAAAGAACCAAACTTTCCATTAAATTCCAAAATGATTTACATACCCATTTCTAGGAAAAAAAAAAATCTTAATAGCTATTTCAAAATGTTTTTAATTTACGTTTGCTTTGTCTGTGTTTATCATTTTACGTAATTGAAATTTGTAATCATAAAGTAGTTTCACTAATTTGCAAATTCTCATTTTCAGCTGTTTCTATACTGGGCAAAGAAAGCGGTCAATGCCTATTTAGATATATGTTTGCTTGGTAATTCTTGGGATGCTTCACTTTATTTATTTTGCTAAAGAGTATTTTGAGTCAACAAATCATAGGTATACTTTTGAGTAAAATTTTGGAAATTCTAATTTAAAAAATTAAAATGATGAATATTTTGTTTGTGGAAAACCAACAAGGGTATTTTGGGAAATTCACATTTTCACGTAGAGCAATTTTGGCAGCGTAGCTTACAAAATCTAATTTTTAAATAATCAACTTGTAGAAAAGTTACACTAACTTGCTTATAAAATTCAACAAAAAAAATCTTGTTATTTGAGAACTAGATTCTTTGATAATTATATTTAAGGTGTGTTTGGTGACACCTTTTGGGGTAAGAATGTCAAATAATTATTCACTTTTTGGCAAAACTAACACAATCCCAAACATGCTCTCAATTTGACAACTATACATAAGCTTTATTTTGTTGGCTTTTTATGTGATGCTCTTTCTTCTTTGTTCTAATTTTATGTGATTGTAATCAAAACAAGTAATTGATACATTTCCATGGTAATTCTTGTGATGTTTCATTTTGTTTCATATGCTCAAAAGCGTGACCGGGGAGCAACTGTAAGAGGACTTTTAACAAACATCTGGATTGCAAATCCCAGATCTAACAAATGAAAAAGAAAAAAAAAAAGAAAATCATTATTTTACATCAAACCAACCTGCCAACAAGAGTCTGCCTCGCAGCACATAACTTCGCCAAAACATCTCTCATCTCCATTCGCTCAATTGGAGATTCCACTGAGCATGCAACGCCAATTCTAATGACCGTGACCAAGCACTCCTTGACTTTAGCTCTTCTGCGTCCATCGCTCCAAGCTAACAACAGTGAAGGATCAACCGTCTCCATCACTTTTTCCGGCGAAGCCATCTTGCAAAATTCATGGAGAGTCAAGCCTCCCTGGAACATGCAATTCGTCGGCCGCCTTCTTGTACACATCTCAAGCAACGTAACTCCAAAGCTGTATACATCACCGGTCACGGAAGCTTCGCTGCCCATGCCATACTCTAAACATGGCAGATGATTCAACATCTTAGCTATGCTATATGATCAATGTTGACATCTACTAAATGAATAAAACATTTACAAAGATAAATCATTGAATATCAGTCCTAAAAAAGACTTGCCTGGAGGAACGTAGCCAACAGTTCCTTTTATCCCAATTGAGCTTGATTGAGTTTCCATCGAAGTATCAAATGGGCGAGCGAATAGAAATCTTGCAAGCCCAAAGTCACTCACATGGGCAACCATGTCATGATCAAGCAGAACGTTGCTTGGTTTTAGATCTCCATGAACGATTGGGGGTCGACAATGGTGGTGAAGATACTCGATTGCGGAGGCCATATCAATGGCTATGTTAAGTCTTTGAATAAGACTTAAATTGCACACTTCGGGTTGACCGTTACTTGGGTGTAGCCACTCCTCTAAACTTCCATTTTGCATGTATTCATAAACAAGAGCTTTGAAATCAACCCCTTTGAAATCTATGCTAGAGCAAACAGTTATGATTTTGATGAGATTTCGATGGCGGGTATTTCTTAACACTTCACATTCAGCTACAAAACTCTTCAAGGCCCCTTTTTGCATAAGATTAAGGATCTTCACTGCAACAAATGTTCCATTTTCACCCAAAATCCCTTTATACACAGAGCCAAAACTTCCTTGACCAATCATGTTTGATGAAGAAAATTCATTAGTTGCCTTACTCAACTCTGAATAAGAAACCATTGGAAAGTACTGTTCCATCGGCACCGAAATAGAAGATTCTTGTTTTGATCTCCTTCTTCGAGCATAAACAATAATAAAGCATGTTGATAAGATAAAACATGACACGATCAGTGGAATCCCCACTTTAATGAGAAGAAGGACGGTTGATTTTCTCGATCTTTTAGAGGGACAGGATGGTAAATGTAATTCATTTAAACCTCCACAAAGCTTCTCATTCCCAACAAGTTGCATTCTTGTTTTATTGCTGAAAACTCCTTTTGTTGGTACTTCACCATCAAAATGATTGTACGAGAGATTCAAGTATTCCAAGAAGGATAAATTTTCAAGAAATTCTGGAATCTGGCCAGACAAATTGTTACATGAAAGATCTAACTCTTCAATGCTTTTCAAGGATCTCAAAGAAAGAGGAATACTTCCCCTAAATGAATTGCCTCGCATATGAAAAATTTCTAAGCCTGTACACCTACTTAGAGTAACAGGAATCTCACCAGAGAACTGATTACCAGATATATACAATGCAATGAGATTCTTTAAGTTGCCCACTTCGAGAGGAAGAAAGCCGTTGAGACGGTTATTATCCAAATCTAGGTAACGTGAAAGAGTTGTTATGGTGAGAATTTGCTCGGGCAAAGCACCAATGAGCTTATTGTTAGAGAGGGTCAAGGATATCAAATTCTTGCAATTTCCTAGAGAAGGAGGTATGTTGCCTTGCAAGTGATTAGACTCCAATGCAAGATCGGTCAGAAGTGTTAAATTTCCTAGAGATGAGGGAATGTTACCTTGTAAAAAGTTTGCTCCAAGGTTTATTAGCTGTAAGCTTTTAAGCTGACTAATTTCATGAGGTATTTTACCAGTTAACTGGTTAAACTCTATAGCCAGCAAATTTAGATTGACAAGGTTTCCTATCCCAGAAGGTATGGTTCCAGATATTTGATTATGTCCCATGAGGATGTTGGTCATCATTGTGGAGAGGTTGGCTATAGAATGTGGCAGAACTCCTCCAAATCTATTTCCCTCGAAAGCAAGAACTTTCAATTTGCTGCAGTTGGCTAGCGTGGTTACAAAATCAAGATCATTGGCTACTCCGTTTCCCAAATTATTTCTTCCCAAAGCTAGAGACGAGAAATTTTTAAGTCTACCAAAATTAATCGACACTTTTCCGGTAAAATGATTTTTGGGAAGGTCAAGTATTTCAAGATTCGAAGCATTGGAGAATGACTCTGGTATGGAGCCTGAAAAATAGTTATCCCCAATTGCAAATACTCGAAGGTTTGGAAGAGTTACACCTATGTCTAGTGGTAAATTTCCAGTGAATCTATTTACGTCGAGGAGAATCTTTTCAATTGAAGACATGTTATAAATTGAAGGAGGAACTATGCCAGAGAATTGATTTTCTCCTACATGGAGATAAATCATTGAAAGATTCTCAATGGAAGCTGGGAGCGTTCCTGTTAGATGATTGGCACCAATGGCAAGTTTCTCAAGCTTCAACCAGCTATAGCCAATATCTTCTGGAATTTCTCCCACAAGGTTGTTTCTATAGGCAACAAAGGACAAGAGGTTAGAGCAACTGGAAAGATTGGTTGGTATTTTACCTGAAAATGAATTGTTAGCTAGTATTAGAGTTTCAAGCCTGAATAGGAAACCAATTTCGTTCGGAATTTCACCATGAAAGTTGTTGGTTGCGAGGTTGATATACCTGAGGAAGCTGAGATTCCCAACATATGGAGATAAGGAACCACCTATGTTTTGGTGTCTCAGATCTAACTCAGTTACCCTTTGATGCCGATGACCACACGTCACGCCTGCCCATTGGCACAAGTTTATAGAATTATTCCATGAATTTGTAACTCCTAATGGATCATGAAGCTGCGACTTTATTGCAAGCAATGCAAGGCGATCTGTCTCGTTTGTATGGGCAGAAAAGCTTTGAGAATGAAGCAACAAGCTGAAGTTGAATATGAAAGTGGCAAGGCAGGTAATGGAAATGGAATTAAGCATGTCTGGAGAGTTTGATGATAAGAGTAATGTAATGTGAGTGGTAGGGATGATAGTTTGAAGGTCATGTGATGGGTTTTTAAAGCAGAAAATATGAATGCAGGTTTCCAGGTTGGTTTAGTCTTTTGAGAGTGATATCAGACTGCATTGTGTCGTGAACAGAATCATTCAAGTCCATGACTAACCGAGAAATTGTACCTGTCCACGTCAACTCATGAACAAAATCCCAATTCAAAACTGTCGTGCAGCAGTGGCTCCGCCATTGCAACCTATTCAAATTATAAATTTGACAATCCGAAAAAGATACTAATTTCGGACAAACGCTCAGTCCAAAACATCAAGGAAAAAAAATTTAAATTATAAATTTGCGACCATTGAATTAATTAAGTACATTAAATTTAAATTCAAAATTTACTTTAAAATCATACAAACATTTACTTGTTAGTATGAGTTTTTGTTGTACTCACACTGGATAATAACAATCTTGCAGATTGTCTCACAATTTAGGTTTGGTTTACTCGGGTTTCACTTGGTGGCAAGAGCCTCCTCAAAAAGATTCGTGGCTTTCTATCTCAAGATACAAATAGATTTCTAGAATATCATTTCTATTAGTTAGTTTTTTTTTTTGGGTATATTTTCTGGTATATGCACAGTGAGATTTTGTTTTTCTTTCAAATCATCAATGGTAATTGACTTATGACTATTGCCATTTTTCAAGAAAGACAAACACTTCTCTAAAATTCCTTTATCCAGATGATTTTCTTTTACAATGTCACAGACTAGTTAATTCAAGTTCATACTTTTGAGTTCCATGCTCAAAACAATTAAGCTTGAAATCAAATGATCTACTTTGTTTTCCTTCATTGCATTTGCATGTGAGAATCAAACCAAAAGATATTTTCTTTTGAATTGAAATCAAACGGTTTAATTTTTGTTTGCCAGCAGCATCGACACGACAAAGGGCAAATATGTTAATGGACAAATTTGACTGGGGTTGATGGATTCCTTGACACGAGTCACACGACAAAGGGAAAACATGTTATGTTAATGGACAAATTTGACTGGGGTTGGTGGATTCCTTGACGCGACAAAGGGGAAATATGTTAATGGACAATTTGACCTGTTCATCTAAATAATATTTTTTAAATGTAAAAATTATTATACTAAAATTAATCAGTTTAAAAAAAATAAAGACTTGTTGTGAAAATTTAAATTATAAATTTGCCACCATTGAATTAATTAAGTACATTATTATACGGCGCCAAAAACTTGTTGTGAAAATTTTAATATACTCGCAAGCGCATGAATCTAAAAATAGAATAGTGGTAACGAGGTCGATCCCACAGAGATTATTATGAATTGAAAAATCTAAAATTAATATTAATCCTAACCTAGTTGAGCAAATTGAGTTTTAAAAGAAATTAAACTAATTAAACTAAGAAAACAATTAAAGTAAATGAGATTTTAATAAAACAAAAATTATCAAGGTTTCAGAATCCACCACTATTCAACTAGTAATTATTTAATTTTTAATTAATCCCAAATTTTAGAGTGACTACTCGAAACCAATCTATGTCATCTCATGGATATAACAATTAAGCCCAAGTAATTAAATCTAATGTAAATTCTTTTTTTACTTAATAGTATGATATCTAAAAATCTCATGTAAACATATTGAATAACAAAGAGTCAAAGTTTTCATAAGCACTCCATGTAAACAATTTAATGAAAGACATAAAATCAAAGATAATTATGTATAAACTTTATAGATCCAAGCATAGATTTAATCGAATATTAATCCTAACAATCAATAATAGATGACAGAATTGGTGAAAAGATTTTAATAATATCCAATTAATCATGTGAAATAAAAATCATAATCATCAAAGAACATATATAGGGAATTAATTAAATAAAAAGAGATAATTATTTTATTAAATAGGATTTCATCCTTAACCTTAGTATAAAAAAATTAGCTAAACATACTTGAATTAGGAGCATCCCAAGAAATAAAATCAGCCATGGAAGCGCAACTGCTACAGATTTTCTTCTCTTTGTCTCGCGTTTTTTTACCACTGGCGGCTGCCCTCTAATTCCTTTTATATTGTAACGCCACCACAAAATCCTCAAGTCAAAAGAATTTTCAAACAAGCCAAGCACACCCAACTTTAAGCCCATGCACGTGAAGCCCACTTGAAATTAATGGTCAATGCTTTTCCAACTATTCACGTGAGATGCACAAACCAATTATTCTCAGCATCATTTTTCCTCTTTTCTTTCATTCTTGACAAGCGGCAATTATTTCCATAAACTCTAATTTATTTTCTTTTTTAAGCTCCCTTTCATGAATTGCTTCCACAAATTAATTTGATCTTTAATACTGTTATTCCTTATGCATTTTTCATCCATAATCTCTAATTAATTCCCTAATTAATAAAATAACTCAATTAATTAAAAGAAACAAATAAAAATAACTAGCAATTATATAATTAAAGGTCAAATATGTATATAAATTATACTCATCATTGTACTATTATTTTTTGAAAGATTTGGGTCTGATAAAAATTAACCTATATAAAAGTTTGACTTTCTTTTGTTAATTGACCACTTTGAGAATGTACAAATACTTGTTTGTCCTTTTAGCTGTAAAAAATTGATTGAGAGACAATAGACTTTGGGATAAGTTGAGACTTATAACAGTTTGCGACATTTTAAAGGTAGTTAATTTATTTGGGGTAAATCAAAATTAATCCACTAATTTATTTATAAAATTATTCTTATTGAAACCTATAAAAGAATTTTTATATTAATTAATTATATCACTTTTTCAACTATCATCAAATTTTTGTCTGAGTTCATCATAAATTTGAAGGATAAATGTATTGTCTAAATAACAAAAATATGTTTAGAACAAATATTTTGAAAGGTAAGACTCAATATATAGTCTCCCCTTATTAGGTGTGTCTTCAATTTCTTATTAATAAAGTTTTTTGTACAATAAAAAAGTATTGAATTAAAGAAAAAAAAGCCCACAAAAAAAAATGTTGTTTAGCTTCATTACAGCTTCCATGCTTAATGTGCTAAAATTTGTGTTAGATAAATGCAGGTTTCCCAACTTCAAGTAAGTTCACAAAAACAACACTCATAGCTACTAGAATATATATGCACGTTATTCATAGTTTATGGTAAGACGTTCAAGTTTTTCATTAATAATATTTTTTGTTATTCCCTGTGGGTCACAAACAGTCGCTATCGCCATCATTCTTCATCTTTTCCGTTGATATCCACCCCTATCAAAACTAGAAGAAGCCGCTCATCAAAATCCGACCCATCCAGAAATCGTACCTTTGCTTTTTCTTGTCGAGCAATTTTGGTATTGTACCTTACAAAATCAATTTTTAAATACTCAACTTGTAAAACGCTTCCCGAACTTGCTTTTAAAATTTGATGGGAAAAAAAAATCTTGTTATTTGAGAATTAGATTTTTTGATAGTTATATTTGAAGTGTGTTTACCAACACCTTTTGGGTATAAGAATGTCAAATAATTATTCACTTTTTGAGAAACTAATGCGATCCCAAACTTGCTCTCAAGGTTGTCTAATAGATAACGTATAAACAATGTGAATTAATTTTGTTTACGTAGCTAGTAAGACATATCTCAATTTTACAACTACATGCATTAAATTATTTGAAATAATAAAGAAGCTAAAAATTAACACTCGCTACTCTTTGACAAGTTTCATAAGTTGATACGCATGCTTAAGTATATAAGCCTTATAAAACCTAATTTGATGAGTTTGTTTATAGTTTAGATGCACAAACGAGAGAAAGGCGGTAGCAATCGTTGTAATTTGTGACCACAATTACAATTATCAGCAATTTCAGGCATAATTGAAAGTTCATAATGTGGTTGCAATTCATGATCATCTATTTGATGGTATTAAATTGCCTGGTACTCTTTTGATTTCAAAATTGATATACTTACCCAAATATGCAAGCAGTAAAAACTCTAATTTGATGAGATTGTTTGCAACAAAGATGAGCATGATCATTTACTCTTGTTATATTAAATTACTCAATATCTTATGGTTTCAAATATTGACACTTTTTTCCCAAATACATGAGCATTTATCGTTACCACCTTATCATTGTTAGATAAAGATTATTCCTAAGGACTCTAATTTATTTTGTGTTACTTATTAATTATTAACCAATTAAGTTTAATACTTACTTTTGTCTATTAATTTAAATTCTTTATTTATCATTCTGTTCATTAATTTAACAGCTACACTTCCCTCAATTCAGGCACAAATTCAAAAATAGGCATCGGAGAGAAGGAGAAATCCAATGGCTGCTCCCAGTGTACTCATCTTCCAAGAGGCCTTCCGAATCTCATTTCCACTAAATTGACCATTGGAGATTTACTCTCCTTTGGTCAAGTTTGCAGCGAATGGAGGAAAAGTTTCCAAGAAACCAAACATTGGTTCATGCAATCTCAGCCTCCACTCTTGAGCTATATCATATATATCAAGGGCAAGAAAATCATCATGTAATTTCTATGACGTATTTTCTCAAAATAAATATCAAACCAAGCTGCCCTATCCATGCAACAACTGGCTAGCGTCTCGGAGGATTAATTTTTGGTATTTTCTGCACCAAAATGAGGGCACGGATATGGTCAACGAGGGTTTCTAGTTTTGTTGTGGAAGAGAATAAGATCCTCTATGGTACAATACCTGGCTTTGAAGAAGCTTGATTTTGTTGGCTTTATGCTATGCTATTTCCTCTTTGTTCTAATGTTATGTGATTGTAGTCAAAACAAGTCATGGATACATTTTCATGGTAATTCTTGGGATGTTTCATTTTCTTTCATATATATGCTCAAAAGCGTGATATGAGGTATATCCAGCAGCTAGCAAATAGCAACTGTAACAGGACTTTTAACAAACAAATAGATTTTTGTATGGTGTTCTTTTTTGCGTGACAAAAAATATTGGATAGAACCATGTTACAATAGTTACCACATCCACATACCACTGATTTTGTCATTTTTTTGGTTTAATTATGCAGCAAAGCTTGATATTTTTGGTAAAATTAAAAAAAGAATCATAGGTTTCAAATTTTTACGTTTGAGTCGTGTTCCGGGTGAAATGGCAATTGTAAGGCAAAGGAAACTTTAACTGCTGCTTGACGCTCGACTCTTGATAAAAATGTACAGGAGGTTTCAAATTCTCGTCCCTCAAATTATAATTCTCTTATTATTACCTAACAATGCATATGATGTCCTCTAATCCTCAAAATAGGCGCATTCTATTAGATTTAAACAATTTTACCTCTTAATTCTACTCCATGATATCTATCAAGATTGAGCCATCATTCAGGAATATAAAGTTGTATATAACGTAAACTTTAAACCTATGTCGAAAAACTCTAATTAAAGAGCTCATCACCGATCGGCTTCGGATATTTAAAATAACTAGTTATTTAAGCGCAACTAGCTAGCTTCAATGCATATAAATTAAAGATATATAATAAACACACTGGGTGGGGATCTCAAATTAATGCGCTTCCTGTTCAAATCACAATATAAAAATTAAAATTTACAACAAATTACGGAGTTGCGACGACGTAACCGAGAGCTGAATTAAATGTTCTATTTGTAAAAGAACAAAAACGAAGAGAGACGATAAACGACGTTGATGATGGGGACAGGCAGACAGCTATGAAATAGGAAGGACCACGTGGAGCTAAGTAAGAAAGCGTACTGAAAAATCCCCAAAAGAAAGCAATGAGATCTTTGAGGTCCCATCTGCCCGGCAATAAACATATCTGGGCCTACAAAAAATTATTAAAAAAAAAAAAAAAAGGTCTTTGAAGTCAAAGGAGACGGTTGAAATATTCAATTTCTTCCTAACATCTTCAACAATTTTGTCTACCAGTTGCGCCTCGGACCTACAAGATGAGAAGATGAAAGGCAATGAGACAGTAATTAAGCCCGAAACACCAATAATAATGATAATAATAATAATTGTTCTAAAAGTAAATATATTACTCTTTTGTGTGTGTGTGTGTGTGTGTGAGATTTAACTCACAAATAGAAAAAGTAATCCAGAAGAATAACGTCTAAATTCCTTTTATTTTTCTGTTTTGATATAAAAGGAATTTTATATTTAGATCCTAATCTACTAGTGACTGCATTTAAAAACTTGGGAATAGATAATAAGATTATTTAAAACTACAGAGCCAAAAAATAATAATAATAAAAAACAAATTCGCCTTCGTAACAGAAAATTTGCAGATATTATAATGAGAACAAAAGTTGGAAAAAAACTTATTTTGACAGTTTCTTTTTCATGACGAGTTTTAGATATTGACCATTTTTTTTTCTTTTTAATAAGATACTAAACAAGTTGAGAAAGATAAAATCTAAAACCACAATTTTTTACTGCTGTTACATAATTAAAAATATAATTTGTATCCCAAAGTAATGTGTGACCACCTGTTTTCTGACATGTGTTTGTTAGTTAGGGATGGCAATAGAGAGCATCTGAGATGAGATTGGTATTTCCCGTTCACGTCCCCTCCAAAACTACTTGAGGGGAGGGAATAGAGATCCTACAGGATACCCAATTCCCAAATAACTGATAATTTTACATTCCGAACTAGATTTAGTCATATTAATCAAAAATATAAAATCGTATTACCAATACAAAAACATCAAAACAAACTAATGTAAGATATTAGATATTAAATTATCGTCCGTCCCTTTCATGAATAAAAAATGAGGAAGGAATGGAGATTTCACCAAATCATCGTCCCCTCCCTAAATAAGATATTAGATATTAAATTATCTCCGTCCCTTTCATGAATAAAAAATTAGATATAAAATCATCCTATTACTCTCCCCAAATAAGAAAAACCCCTCAAGTCCTCCAAACCCATGAGGATTTCGGCCATCCGAATATTAGTTGATTTTATCATCTATCGTTAATCTAATATAATCTTATGCCACCTATATATATATATATTCACAGTATGATGCCATAAATTTTTTACTATATCAATAATATAAGAAATATGTACCATTGGATCTAGTCAAGGGTACATATTATTTCTATCAATGGCAAATTTTAATTATTTTAAAATATTATAACCGGTTAACAAACTAGTTAAGAAGTTAATCTTCAACTTATGAAGAAAAGAAAATAGAGATTTGATAAAATCTGATCTCTCTATTTATCTTATTGAATTCGCTCTCTGATCTTTATCTCTCACATTCTTTAATTTGAAATTGAATTCTTAAGAATTGTCTCAACCTAAATGATTGGGTCTTCCACCAGAGAAAAGAAAAAAGATATTGGGCAAGTGACTTGTCACGTATATACGATTTCGTATGGTTCTAAAAATTACAGATAAAAGTCTTTTATATGTAATTTGCCATGTATTTTATATTTTATAAAAGTCTATTATCATCTATCGTTAATCTAATATAATCTTATGCCACCTATATGTCAGATATCATATCGCTTGAAATATAAAATACATATATATATATGTAAGTGTAGAAAATTAAAGATGCTAATTGGGTCGAATGTGATACTTCAAAAATAAAATTTGCTAAAGAACTGAAATATGGACACCCCTTCATTAATCTTATAAAACCTACATTTTTATAAAAATTACTTTTACAGCTTATATTCTCTCTCTTCAGTCCAATTTGGGGGGTGGCGGGGGGCCGGGGAAGCGCTCTTTAATTTATTTTACTAACGCACATATGTTTGTCTTTTTTTTTTCCTTTTTTTTTTGTCTTTATCTTGATGGCGATGCAAACCCCTACCACAGCCGGATTCATAGATTGAATGGGGAAGAGATTTGCTAGTACCTACAAGGAATTTGTATAATAATTTATTTCCATTTTGTAGGTACATATCTGTTTCATCGATCAGATGTACACTCACAGATATACATATATTTATTCATTATTTATATGACGGCTAAACTCAAACTAAATTACAGATGAAGGATAAGTTTTTTTAGGGAAAAAAAAGGTATTTTTGACATAGAGTATTTTACTTTTTTTTTTTCTTTTTTTTTTTAATCAGGAGTTCCAAGAGAATTCGAGAGGAATGAGAATGACAATAGTTCAACTCTTTACAAAATTCTTTATTAATTTTGTTCATGATTAAATTATTTCTATCATATAACTAATAATAATTATTTTAAAAATTAACTAAAACTACGACATTATCAAACTCGCATATAAAGAGATTAAGGAGATACCTGAATTCCATGGAGTCCAATCCAACTATAAGGGATGCTTCTGTCAGCCCATCCCTCCACTTCTGTACATTTTCTGGATGCTCCTGGAACTGTCCTTCATGCATAACAAAAGCATCCCTGAAACTTCCACTTTGATAACACACATCTGATCGATCTACTTTGTAGAAAACTGGTATAACAATCTGACCATTGTTTTTCCTGCATTCAAGAATTTTGACGAGTTCGTTCAAGCACCATTTCGAAGAAGCATAGTCTTCGGAGAAAATGATTATTGAAATCTTTGATGCTTCAATTGCATCCGAAATGGCAGTAGATATCTCATCTCCTCTCCTAATTTCTTCATCAATGAAGGTTTTTACATTTCTGTCGCGTAGAGCGGCAACGAGATGGCTAGTAAAGTTATCGCGAGTGTCCCCCCCTCTGAAGTTGATGAAGACATCGTACTTGCAAGAAGATGACGATAAAGATGAACCCATGACCGAAAATTTCAGAGATTAATTTTCCTATTAGAGACAGTGATTCTTGAGAGTTGATGTGTATTCAGAGCTTGGATCTATGTAATTATTGCCGCTACTAAATTTGTAGATCTATGTAATTACTGCCTTTGGATAAGTTTCTGGAAATCGAAGAACATAAGCAGAAACAGAGAAAGAGTTGGTGACGGCAAAAAGAAGCAAAAGCGTCAGGTTAAGTTTGCTCCTGCAAATTGGCGGCCCAAAACATAAAGATGGAATTAGGGTTTCTTTTGGATTTTTTTAATCACATACCCTAAGGTTTTATTGATCTGTGTTTTCTGCTAAATTTTAGAAAATTCTTGCATCTAATATCTAATACACTGGGGAAGATGGCCTCCGTACGAAGAAAAGTATGCGAATTAGGGCTTTGGATTTATATCCTTTGGCGTCCTATAGTTTTAGAGTTTTATAGTTCACTTAAAGTATTTGGTTTTTGAATTAAAAAATTCAAAGTTTATTTATACTGGATTCAAGCCCTTTTTTTGTTATTAATTTGATAATATAATAAAATTTGGAAACGCACAATCGTAATTATTTTTATATGACTCAAGTACATTTTGATATTTTTAAAATTGGGCAATATAAATGAAAATTTGATTAGATCAATAATAAATTTATTTGGCTCAAGAATTTTTGAAAACAAATGTAGACTTATTTTATCAAATTAGTTGAGTCTAGTTTTGTTAAAAAATAAAACCCAACATAACTTTTTTTAAAAGGTGTCTAAATTTAATTTTAAAAAGTGAACCAAAGATAAATTCAAAAGTTAAAAAGTACCTAAGTGAACAAAAACAAGTACAAGGAAGAGAAAAAAGAAATATGGACATTGACTTGAAACCCAATAGATATTAGGTTTATAGATCAAGTCAAAATTTCCTTATAAACTAAGGAATTGAGATTTATTTAATTACTTTTATCTATAAGCTATGTTTGATGATAACACGTCATGATAATATGTCATATAAAATAGATAATGACACTCTATATTATAATACACGGTATCTATATTATAAATCAAGCTATACATAATTTTATATTTGCATATGCTTAACAATATTATATTTCATTTAGATGATATAATTTTAAGATGCATGCAATTAACAATATAGGAAAAACTAACTTTAAAATATTGAGTGATGATGAAAATTTTAAGATAATTTTTAATACACGATCAGAAGACCAGAGTCAAATATTTTTACTTTTAATATTACCTCAAAAGTGTAGAGGATTCTAATTTTCATGGCGAGATACCAACAAACTCGATATCACTAAGGAGTCACTTGCATTGTGTTAACTTGCCCCTTCGAAAAAAATAATAATTAACATGTACCATATATACTCCCCGTGTCGTCCAAAACAACCTTCCACTTAAATTTGAAATTGTCACTTAAAAATTATTAATGTCAATTAAAGTTGTTTTAGGGGTGAGTTTCCAGGAAGCATCAGCAAAGGAAATAATGAGTTTAATTAATGAATATTATAGATCCTAATTGCATATATGAGTATATAAGGGTAAAAAGAAACAGCCATAGATCAAATTAAGTGAAAAACAAAAAACAAAATTGGCAACAAAACCAGATAAGGAGAGATGATGGAGAAAAAAGAGATGATCGAGAGATACAAGAGATCGTGTAGATCAGGGAGAGATGTCACTGAACTTAGTTGGTTCCCCTATCCCTTGGTTTTGTGAGGAAGGCTTCGGGAACTGCTTGTTGTGCCACCAAAGCATTCATGGTGATCCGAGCTATTTTTTTGTCGGTGGTACTGACCGTGAGGCCCTTTTTTTTTTTCATTATGAGTTTTATGTCCAAAAATCATGTGGTGAGTTGCCGCAAAAAATCCAGCATTCGTTTCACCCTGGCCATCATTTGACACTCGAGAAATCATCAATCTTATTTGAATTTTGCAAACTGTAAAGTATGTGCATACAAAGAGGATTTCATCTTCTATAAATTAATGTGATGAAAGGGGCTGTGAATGTTAAGAAATAGATGACACCTGACAACAGAATAGTTACCAAGATTATGATCAACCAAAACAAGAACAAAGATAATTGGATTATCTAAGAAAGAAAATAACGAGAAGGAAGAAGCAAGAAACATAAGACACCAAGAAGCAACATAAAAGATTTACGTGGTTCGATACCAAAGTACATACATCCACGGCTGAAGAACCCTAAACGGGTGTAAAGCTTTATTGCTTAAGATTGATTACAATGAGATTACAAGTGACAGAGAACAAATCTCTTTTACAAAGAATTCCCAACTCTCAGTATTAGCCTCCAAACTCAATCGAATAGAATGCCAAATGATCAGCCACTCCTCTGTGTTTTATACAGCTCCTGGTCATAACGAATTTACCACATGCTGGCCCACATAAGCTGACTCACCTTGCCACCTCACCAGAAACGAAATAGAATGTAACTAATTTTTGGCTTCACAAATCTCCACCTTAGTTCATTCTGAAACATCTTCACCTACCTCTTCAGCAATTACTAACTTGGTTTACAAGCTACCAATACTAATCAAGTTCAGAGAGTTTCTAAACTTGACTACAAAGACTGCTTTTGTTAAAATATCAGCTGGATTAGTCTGTGTAGGAACCTTGACAACATTAACTACTCCATTTGCTATTTCATCCCTGACAAAGTGCAACATAACATCAATATGTTTGGTTCTTTCATGATACTTAGGATTCTTACTCAGCTGTATTGCATTGGAACTATCACAGCCAATGCAAACTGAATCTTGCTTCAATCTGAATTCAGAGACTAGCCCATTCAGCCACTTTGCCTCTTTGACTGCTTCAGTTAAGGCAATGTACTCGGCTTTAGTGGTAGACAAAACAACAATTGGTTGAAGAGATGTTTTCCAACTCACTACCCCTCCATTCAAAATGAAAACATACCCTATAATAGACTTTCTCTTGTCCAGATCAGCTGCAAAATCTGAGTCCACAAAACCAGATACTTGACATGAGCTATTATCAGTACCTCAATACAGAATTCCACGATCAACAGTACCACTCAAGTACCTTAGCAACCACTTTACAACATTCTAATGTTCCTTTCATGGATTCCCCATAACCTGCTAACAACTCCTACACCATGAGCTACATCAGGTATTGTATAAACGATAGAATACATAATGATGCCAACTGCACTTGAATATGGCACTGTTTTCATATACTCAATGTCTTGATCCTCTTCTAGTTCCTGAAGCTTTGACAATCTGAAGTGTGCCGACAGAGGCACTGATACGGGCTTTGCACTACTCATCTCAAACCTATTAAGAACTTTTTTAACATACATACTTTGGGTATGATGGTTTTCGAAGCCAACAAAAATAAGTTCCTACTCTAAATAAATTGTGTATAGTGATTGAGCAGGGTCGTGTCCATAGAGATTGGTAATTATTTAAATCCTTTTAAAACGTAAAACATAAAATGGGGGTTTTGTTGACAATAATAAAAATCAAATTAAAATAACAAGAATGCAAATTAAAGTTGTAATTCAAATTGGAGAAAGCTCTGGTTGAAGGAATTAACTCAGCTTGATTTGACTACTGATCATTGATTCAAATATAGATTATTATTACTTATGAATAGACTGGTTATAGCTATTGAGACCCTCTAATAGCCAATCTCTCCTTAACTAGTCGATAACCAAGGTACGACCGTTGGATATTTCCCTAATTAATAGACAACCCTAGATACGATCATATGATTTAATCAATTGACAGCCTGAAAACCAAGAGAGACCCAAATCCTAATCAACACATATGATGATTCATTTAAATTATATTGTTTATTCTCATAACACAACTCACTGCTATGTTATTTGTCACAAACATTAAAATCTTCATACGATGAATCCTTTAATTGACAATAGATTAAGTTGATAATTAAATAGTGGCCAATTACCTAATTAACAAACATAATCATGAAACTAATTCAGAGAATAAACAAATACCCAAAGAGTAATAAAACAATTAAAGCATAAGAAAGATCTCACAGTAGTGATGAATCAAAGCTTCATTAACCTTCAACCAGAAAAATAAGTTTAGTTCTTCATAGAGAGAAAAGAAAAATTAGATCTAGGGTTTCTTTCTTTTACTCCAATCCAAATCCCCATTTTTCACAATAGATTCCTCCTTAAATACCCCCTCTCTCTTCTCTTTTAGAGTTCTATTTAAAATAAAATACTAATATCTGAACTATTAAATTCGTAATTACAAAAATAACCAAAAATACAAAACACGTTAAACTCAAAATTGCAGGTTCGCAGTTGACAGCACGCGCCCACGCCTTATCAACAAAGTTCTTCTGCCGCTCATAATTTCTCCAAGAGAACAATCATCCTTAAACATCATCTTGTAACTCAATTTTATCACTAATCAATAGAATTGCACCTACAAAAGTAAAACACAAGTAAATCACTATTATTAAGTGCAAAACATCGATGTTAAGAGAAGTAAACAATGCAAAACTAGTGCATAAATTGCACTCTAACAGGGTAAGAAACAAAGTTTTTGAATTTCTATCCCTTACAATCTGCATTCTCAGAATTCTTGTTGCAGCCCCCAGGTCTTTCATTTCAAATGCAGAACTTAACTCCATTTTTAACCTTTCTATCTCCTCTCTATCTTTACATGCAACAAACATGTCATCCACATAAAGAAGAAGATAAATTCCATTTCCAGAAGTTGAAACTTTAAAATACTCACAGCTGTCATATTGGCTTCTGTAATAACCATGACTGATCATGAACTCATCGAACCTTAAATACCATTGTCTTGGAGACTGCTTCAGCCCATACAGACTCCTCTTTAATAGACATACTATATCTTCAGTCCCTTCTTCAACGAACCCCTCAGGCTGATCTATAAGGATTTCTTCTTCAAGACTCCCATGTAAGAAGGCAGTCTTTACATCCATTTGATCCAATTCCAGGTCTTTGAATGCTGTTATTGTCAATAGAACTTTTATGAAACTATATTTGACAACATGGGGGAATACCTCATTAAAGTCCACTCCATGTTTTTGTGTGAACCCCTTTGCTATAAGTCTTGCCTTATATCTGGGAAACTCACCTTCAATTGTTCCTTCTTTAATTTTATAGATCCATTTGCATCCTACCAACCTTTTATTTTGAGGTTTCTTGACCAAAGTACATGTGTTGTTCTTCTTTAGGGAAATGATTTCTTCATTCATAGCATCCAGTAATTTTATTCTAGCTCTACTATTCATGGCCTGTTTGAAGCTTATAGGTTCCTCACCAATGACTTCCTCAGCTATTGTCAGAGCATAAGAAATCATATCAACAATGCCATACCTTTTAGGTAGCTTAATAACCTTCTTTTCTTTATCTCTAGTAAGCTAATAATCATTTGTTTGAGAAGTGGTGTGAGTTTTTTTATAAGACTTAGAATCCCTTTCTGCAGCTCTTTTATCTTCATTTGACTCCACCTTAAAGTTGTGTTCCTTATCCTTATTTGAATCAGGTTTAATGAGCTATGTTTCTACCCTCTGATGCAGCATAAACTCTTCATCAAACACAACATCTCGGCTGATAAGAGTTCTTGTGGGTTTGCCATCTATGCACCAAAGTTTATATCCTTTGACACTCTCTGGATACCCTATGAAGTAACCCTTAACAAATTTTGGCTCTAACTTTCCCTGGTTTATGTGAGCATAAGCAAGGTAGCAAAAAATCCTGAGGTTGCTGAGATCTGGAGGCGTTCCTGACCAAGCTTCCTGAAGAGTCTTAAAATGCAGGGCTGCTGAAGGGCTCATATTGATCAAGTAAGCTGCAATGGTAACAGCTTCTGCCCAGAAGTGTTTTGAAAGGTTTGCATTAAACAACATGAACTTTACCTTTTCAACTAAGGTCTTATTTATCCTTTCGGCTAACCAATTTTGCTGAGGTATGTGCCTCACAATTTTGTGCCTGGCTATCCCCTTCTTGATGCAAAGTTAATCAAACTCATTGCAGCAATACTCGAGCCCATTATCTGTTCTTAGTCTTTTCACCATCCTTTCTGTTTGATTTTCCATTAAAGTCAGCCATTCTTTAAACTTTTCAAAAGCCTCACCCTTCTGCTTCAGTACATATACCCAGAATTTTCTAGAAAAATCATCAATGAAAGTAATAAAGTATCTGGCTCCACCATGAGAAGGAACTTGAGAGGGCCCCCACATATCTGAATAGATATAATCCATTATATTTTTAGTCTTTTGTTTTCCTAGATTAAACTTTTGCCTAGTTGCTTTACCAAATACACACTTTTCACAGAATTCAAGTGCTGAAATTTGGTTAGTTCCTAGTAATCCTTGTTTACTCAACTCCTTTAATCCCTTCTCACTCATGTGTGCTAATCTCATGTGCCAAAGCCTGGTTTTATCACTACTTACGCTGCCCAAACCTGGTTTTATCACTACTTACACTGGTAATAACCCCAGGTAACACTACTGAGTCATTAAGTATATATAATCCATTTCTCCTTCTACCTTTCATTATGGCTGTACCACCTTTAAGGATATGAAGTTCTCCATTTTTTGCCTTTATACTGCAACCCAATTAGTCTATCATTCCTAAAGATATGAGGTTTCTTTTAAGCTCTGGAACATATCTCACTTGTTCCAAGCTTATGACTATACCATCATACATTTTAATACTAACAGACCTTATTCCAGCAACTTTAAAGACTAGATTATTTCCAAGCAAAACTTTACCACTATCAACATTTTCAAATGTCACATATGGAAAGAACACCCTGAGTCAAGTATCCACTCACCAGAAGATTTCTTATCTGCTGCAATAAGAACATCTGCATCTTCTGATTCTCCTTTATCTACAGACACAACATCAGTTTTCCCACTTGATTCTTTCTGTAACTTTTCAAGATTCCTTTTTTCAAAACAGTCTTTTATATAATCCCTTTCCTTTTGACAAAAGTAACATTTCATTTCCTTCTTCTTCTTGTCAACCTTTTTCTTTTTATTCTTCTTGTCTTTGTTCACCATCTTCTCTGACTTTTCTTTGGCAACTAATCCATCCCCAGCAATCTGATCCTTACCATCTTTCAAGGTGAGAATCTGTCTTCCATAAAGCAAAGTGTCCACGAAATGTTCATAGGAATCTGGTAATGAGTTTAACAGGATAAGAGACATATCTTCATCATCAAGTATGATGTTGACATTTTCAAGATCGAGTATCAGTTTATTGAACTCATCAAGATGATCTTTCATGATTGTCCCATTCTTAATTGAAAAGGTGTAGAGCTTCTTTTTCATGTATAATCTTTTAGGCAGAGATTTTTTTAAGAAGAGTTCTTCCAACTTCGCCAATAACCCAGAGGCAGTCTTCTCTTTTGCTACTTCTCTCAACACCCTATCTAATAGGTGGAGTATAATCGTGTTGTGAGTTTTGTTGTTTATGGTCCTCAAGTCTCCACCTGAACCTGACGGGCCTTCCCCCATTTCTTTCTTGGACTTTGATTCTTCATCATCATCAAGGGCACTATCTAAGCCCTGTTGAATCAAAATAGCTCTCATTTTCAGACTCCTTAAGTAGAAATCGTTTTCACTATTAAAATTTTCAAGATCAAACCTAGTGGTTGCCATTCTTAAAGATCAAGAACAGAGAGCTTATCAGCTCTGATTCCAATTTGTTAAGAAATAGATGACAACTGACAACAGAATAGTTACCAAGATTATGATCAACCAAAACAAGAACAAAGATAATTGGATTATCTAAGAAAGAAAATAGCGAGAAGGAAGAAGCATGAAACATAAGGCACCAAGAAGCAACATAAAAGATTTACGTGGTTCGATACCAAAGTACATACATCCACGGCTGAAGAACCCTAAACGAGTGTAAAGCTTTATTGCTTAAGATTGATTACAATGAGACTACAAGTGACAGAGAACAAATCTCTTTTACAAAGAATTCCCAACTCTCAGTATTAGCCTCCAAACTCAATCGAATAGAATGCCAAATGATCAGCCACTCCTCTGTGTTTTATACAGCTCCTGGTCATAACGAAATTACCACATGCTGGCCCACATAAGCTGACTCACCTTGCCACCTCACCAGAAACGAAACAGAATATAACTAACTTTTGGCTTCACAGTGACTTTAGGTTACATGTTGAATGTGCATATCTGAAGCCAAACGTAAAGCACGAAGCTCATCAATAACATCTTCTTACTTTAGTAGATAATCACAGATACAAAAACACATGAGAAGCATGTAGTTTTGAGATCAAGAGTCCTTTTCGTGTTTGTTGTGTTCAATGTAATGTCAGATTTCATCTTCAGTGTGGCAACAGGCCAACACTAGCATTGTCTGGGTGCCAGAGAATATTATTGTCCATGAACATCACCAGCAACATCCTCTTATGATCTGCACCTCCACCTCTAATCTTGACGATGACAGTGATAATTATTCTCTTTCTTTGATTTTGTACTGTGACATGTGCAAGAAATAAACAATTAATCGAAAGTATCCTTTTTATTCTTGTTCTGATTCTGAGTGTGACTACAACACTCACGCTTGTCGTGTAGTAACTGATGACAACGTCATACAAGTGAATGACGTCATCAGAGAGAAACAGGTACATTTCAGCCACAGTAATCACTTAACTCTTCTTCAAAACAAGAGGAACATTAATGGTAATTTTTGCTCTGTTTGCAAGAAATTTATCCAAGGCGGCCGCGGCCATAATACGATAGCTGCGAATTTCACCTTCACAAATCATGTATGGATCTGCCCAGAGACATACAGCGTCCCTACCACCTCATTCATACGTTAACTCTCAGAGAAGATTCAAGTTACAGAATGCGTAATTCTACTGATATTTACAGTGAGTGCAGAGTATGTCATTGACGTTGTCATGGATTGATTTATGGGTGTGATAAATGCAACTTCTATTTGGATATTGAATGCGCTTATTTGCAGCCGCCTTCAATAAGTTACCAAGGTCACCATTGTCCTGAGCACCTACTCTCTTTGAGAAATTATATTTTACACCAAAGCGCGTTGCCTGCAATTTTGCCACGTCTTGTGTTGGCCCCTTTTTACGTTGTGTGATTTGCAACTTTAATATACCTCTCATGTGTTCGCCCTTACCATAAACTACTCAACATATCAGAATCACCACCACTTCCTCACTGTTGTCGAACAAGTAGATGATTTTCAAGACGAGCTTTTATAGTTGTGAGGTTTGCAAGAAAGAAAGAGACCCTCGAGAATGTGTTTACTATTATTGTGCAGCATGCCATTTTATGGTAGAACTAGAATGCGCCAGTAGTGAAGTGCATAAGCACGCACGCCTATTGCATTTGAAAAGAAATAATCTATATATATATGATTTTTGAAACATCGTGTATGTAATATATATATTGTTCTAATGATGGCTAAAATCTTATAAATCAGTTAAACTATTGCGTGCTTCCATCTTACGGTTAAGTCACAAATGCTTCTGTTTAATTTTTCTTTTTCAGTGTACTTTTCTTTTTCTTGGTTGCTTCTTAGGTAACTGGTTCTTCGAAAGGAGATTCGGAGATGTACAATTGATAGTGAACTATCAAGAGATCAATTGTTGACAACGCAATAGGTAAAGGCTTAACCATAGAAGACATGTCAAATTCCGCCGAAGAGGAAGAAAAAAAGTTAGATAATGTGTCACAGCAATTGAGGTGGAACTGGCCGTCAAATAGGGTATGCTGATTTTTTAGAACATTGAATCCTGACTAATGATATGCATGCAAAGTTAAAAGTATGCATCTTGAATGACATGTCATTAATCAGTGACTTCGATGCGTATGATAATAATTGACAATTTGACATTTTATACAAATCATTAATGAGATTTTTCACAACATCAATAAAAAGACTTATACGTAGGACTACCACCTCAGCCTATCCTATAGAATTTTTTCTCATAGATTTTATATATTATGATATTGATAAATTCAATGAGTAACAGCATATCATCGTTAGCGTGGGATTTCGATGGTGTTGATGAGGAGGAAATGTTGGCGGCTACAAGATCTCGACGAAGTTGGCTCCAATTCTTGAAAAGTTGCTTTCAAAATATGGGGATCTTGCCGACTGTGCTTTGAGTTTGAGCTCAGGTCTGAAGATGTTGTGCGCGGAATGCGGAATCAAGCGTACTAAATAATTACTGAAAAATAAAGGACACAAGAATTTATGTGGTTCGGTAATTAAATCTACATCCACGGAGGCAAGAAAGAATAATTGTTTATTAAACAATTAATAGAGTACAATATTTGAGTAACGAATCTCACTTCCCAGAAACCCAAATATACCTAGTACTCTCACACTCTGCAGGAAAAATAAATTCCCCAGACACACTTCTCTCAAAAGCTTAGAAACTTATAAGCTTAACAATTTTGAGATGATTTCAAATGAATGAAATCCTTAGCTATTTATAGGAGAAATGAATTACAATGCTAAGAATAAAATAATTAAAAATATATTATTATTTTTCAATTTTTTCAACAAATTGTTGGTGCGTTGACTTCAACAAATTTGCACCAACAATTTGTTGACTAACAAATCTCCATCTCGGCGAAAATTTTTTAAATCTGAGCCGACTACCAACGAGCTATTATCCCCAAAGTGGCTGCATCTCTATGACTGCCTATGTACCCAAAATTTGGGATCAAGCCAATCGTAGTTCAAAATTCCCGAAGGACATATCTTAACACAATCGAAGGATTTGAATTAATTTCAAGCAATGTTGAAACTTAACTCCAGAAACTATCTTCGTCAACATATCGATCTTTCTCAACAACACAACACCACTCTCGATAATCTCTCTCACATAATGATATTTCACATCTATGTGCTTCGTCCGAGCGTGATATGTTTGATTATTCGTAAGGAATATCGCACTTTGATTATCACAGAAGACCGCAATGTTCTCCTGGATTACTCCCAAATCACCTAACAAGCCTTTCAACCAGATAGCTTCTTTTACAGCTTCAGTTGCTGCCATATACTCTGCTTCCGTAGTGGACAAAGCAATTGTTGATTGTAGAATCGACCTCCAGCTAACCGTACCTCCACCCAATGTGAATACGTAGCCCGTTGTTGATCTTCGCTTGTCAAGGTCTCCAGCGAAATCAGAATCACAATACCCAATACATTGTTGACCACAATCCTTCTTGAACAATAACCCAACATCAACTGTCCCATACAGATATCAGAGAATCCACTTTACCGCAAGTCAGTGTTTTTTACCTGGATTGTGCATGTATCTACTAACTATGCTCACTGCTTGAGATATATCGGGCGTTATGCATACCATAGCATACATAAGACTACCCACAGCACTAGCATATGGAACACAAGCCATGTAATCACTCTCCTCTTGAGATTTAGGACATGAAGAAGAGCTTAATTTGAAATGAGGAGTTAGAGGTGTACATCCCGGTTTAGTTTTATCATCCATCCCGAATCTTTCTAGCACTTTCTTCAAATAAGACTTTTGAGTCAACCATACGCTCTCATTCTTCTTGTCTCTACGAATCTCCATCACAAGTATTCTCTGTGCATCACCCAAGTCTTTCATCTCGAACTTAAAAGCCAGCTGCTTCTTTAATCTTTCGATCTCATCTCTATTCTTCGAAACTATAAGCATATCGTCGACATAGAGTAACAAATAGATGAAAGCTCCATCTGGTAGTCTTCTAAAGTAAACACAATGATCGTGTTCACTTCTGGTGAATTTCTGCCCTTGTATAAATTGATCAAATCTTTTGTACCACTGCCTTGGCGATTGCTTCAGTCCGTACAAAGATTTAATCAACCTACACACATGATTCTCATTTCCAACAACTTTGAAACCACAAGACTGAATCATATAGATTTCCTCCTCCAAATCTCCATGTAAGAACGTCGTCTTAACATTCAACTGAGCCAACTCTAACTCATATTCTGCAACTCAGGCAAGTAGGATACGAATGGAAGTATATTTTACAACGGGAGAGAAAACTTCATTGTAGTCAATACCTTCCTTTTGAGCAAAATCTTTTGCCACGAGCCTTGCCTTGTATCGAAGAGTTGATTGATTCGGAGATCCTTGTTTTTTGGTGTAGACCCATTTATTGCCAATAGCCCTTTTCCCCTTTGGTAACTTTACAAGTTCCCAAGTCTGATTTGGATGGAGAGATTTCATCTCTTCCTCCATGGCTAACTTCCACTGATCACTTTCACTGCTGCGTAATGCTTCACCGAAAGTGTTGGGGATATCATCATCAATAACTGGAAGTGCATAGGCTACCACCATATCTTTAGTAAGTCATCCAGGTTTCTTTATCTCTCTTCTTGGCCTTCTTGTTGCTATAAAATCATCATTATCTACATCATCAATTGTTTCTTCATTTTGTGGGACATCAGAAAAAACAATCTCTTTTGCAACTCTAGGTGTCACATTCATAGTTGAACTCTTCTTTGATGTAGAACTAACTGGTACATATGGAGTTGCATCAAACTCCACCCGCGGCAATACCTCTTTGGTCTTGTTCTCCACCTGCTGAGAACTTGAAGCTTTCATCATTGAAACTTCATCAAATGTGACATCTCTGCTACACACAAACTTTTTGTCTTCGAGATCCCAAAGCTTGAAGCCCTTTACTCCACCTTTGAATCCCATAAAGATAGCTTTTCTAGCACGAGGATCCAGTTTACCATCTTTGACATGATAATACACCCGAATATACGAAGGGAATCATAGTCTTGTGCATGCTTTCCAGACCACATTTCCATAGGAGTTTTACCTCCAATTGCAGCAGAAGGCAACCGGTTTACCAAGTGACTTGCATAGCTCACAGCTTTAGCCCAAAACTTTTTATCTAAACCAGCATTAGATAATATACACCGTACCTTCTCCAGTAAAGTACGATTCATACGCTCAACCACACCGTTCTGTTGCGGAGTATGTCTCACCGTGAAATGTCTTTTAATACCCTCGTTCTAGCATACTTGCAAGAATGGATCAGAAGTATATTCACCCCCATTATCAGATCGTAATACTTTGATCTTTCTGCCAATTTGAGTCTCCATCAATTTCTTCCATTTCACGAAAATCTCTAAAACCTCATCCTTTGCTCGCATGGTGTACACCCACACACGTCTAGAGAAATCATCAACGAATGTAACAAAATAATGGCTTCCACCAATTGATGCAGTCTTGGTTGGTCCCCATACATCACTATGAACATATTCAAGGATCTCACGAGTATCGTGATTAGCTGTACCAAACTTGACCCTTGTTTTCTTGCCTACTACACAATGCTCACAAAAATTTAATTTACAGGTTTTGGTACCTTTTAAGAGTCCATGCCTCATCAGAGTTTGCAAAGACTTCTCTCCAGCATGTCCCAGTCGTACATGCCATAGCTTGGTGGTGTCACTGTACGCCTCAACAACATTTGCTTCATCAGTTGTACCTCCCTTCAAATAGTACAGATTGTGACGCCGAACCCCTTGCAGAATCACCATAGCCCCATGTGTAAACTTCATTATACCATCTTCAATGGTAACCTTGTAGCCTTTAGCTTCTAAAGCACCCACAGAAATTAGATTTTTCTTTAAAGCTGGAACAAATCTAACCTCTTTGAGTTCTCTGACCATTCCATCAAACATTTTGAGCCGAATTGTTCCTATTCCCATTGTGCGACAAGGTTGATCATTCCCCATCACAACTGCACCAGATTCTATATTACGAAAATCCGTAAACCATTCCTTAATAGGACACAAATGATAGGTTGCTCCAGTATCAAGTATCCACTATCAAGTATCCACTCACTCGAACTAGCCACGTATGTTGCAGGAGTGATACTTAGTGAATAATCAGAGTCTTCATCTTTCCGTGCCATGTTTGCTGCTGCTGGTTTCTTCCCATCTCTGTTTTGAGCCTTTGGACAATCTTTCCTCCAATGGCCCTTTTCATGACAAAAGGCGCACTCATCTCGAGCTAGATTTATGCTTCTCGATTTGGATCGAGAATTCTTTCCACCACTCTTTTTCTTTTTCTCCATCGCCCAATCTCTGCTCACCAAAGCTTCAGACGATGCTCGTTCAGAATTTTTATTATTATTCAGAATCTCCAAGTTAGTCAATGCTGTGCAAACATCTTTGAAAACGATCACGCTTTTCCCTTATATCAAGGTAGTCACAAAATGGCTATATTGCTCTGGTAGTGAGTGTAGCAGAATCATAGCTTTGACTTCATCCTTAATATCTTCATCAAGATTATTCAAATCAGCAAGTAACTTTTCAAATATTGAAACATGATCGTGCATTGACACCCCAGGCTTCATTCGAAAACCATACACTTGGCTCATTGCATGATGGTGATTTTCAGGACTTTTCACCAGGTAGTTCTCTTCCAATGTACGCTACAAAGTCACCGCACACTCCTCATCTTTCACCAAGTATTTCACCTCATTGGTCAAACAACATCTGATCTGACCACATGCTTTTTCATTCATACGATCCCAAATTTCTTCATCATACAAGTGTCTTTTATTTTTCAGAATAACATCGAGATCGATTTGAATAAGGACATCCATAACTTCGCGCCTCCACATGCAGAAGTTGATTTTCCCATCAAACTTTTCAACATCGATCTTCTGGCCCCTATAACAGGTGCTGAATAACGATTTGACAAATCTCGTCTCCCACCTGAAGTGTCTCCTGAAATAGTCTCGGTAGATTTCTCCCCAATTCTGGAAGTTTCACCTTCTACCATTTTCTCAACGAACTATTTCCACTTGAAAAACAGTCTCTATGATGTTAATTTCGCGTGAATAAATGCACCAGGAAAGTTCTCAGGAAATTGGACGGGAACTTGGTCCCAATTAAAAACCAGAATCCTTAGACTCTTATCGCCTTTGTTGATAGAACTTTCTTAGACATGCAAAAATACACACTACTTACAATAGACTGTCTTCGAAGTACAAATAGTCGTCTCCACCGTATTTGTGAATAATACCGTATACGTGAATAGTGCCATATACAGGAATAGTACCGTATGCGTGAACAGTACCGTATCCCCCAAGTACGAACCGTCGGCTCTGATACCACTTGTTGTGCGGGAAATGCGGAATCAAGCGCACCAAATAATTACTGGAAAATAAAGGACACAAGAATTTACGTGGTTCGGTAATTAAACCTACATCCACGGAGTCAAGAAAGAATAATTGTTTATTAAACAATTAATAGAGTACAATATTTGAGTAACGAATCTCACTTTCTAAAAACCCAAATATACCCAGTACTCTCACACTCTACAGGAAAAATAAATTCCCCAGACACACTTCTCTCACTTCTCTTAAAAGCTTAGAAACTTATAAGCTTAACAATTTTGGGATGATTTCAAATGAATAAAAACCTTAGCTATTTATAGGAGAAATGAATTACTATGCTAAGAATAAAATAATTAAAAATATAATTTTTAATTATTATTATTTTTCAATTTTTTCAACAAATTGTTGGTGCGTTGACTTCAACAAATTTGCACCAACAATTTGTTGACTACCAGAAGAATGATTTCGTTATCAGATTATGTAAGGTTGTGCAGAGCATGTACGAAACTCTGACTATGGAGATATCGGGTGAATTAATATTCGCTTGGTGGTACCAACTCAAAATTGTGCAGCACGGAGGGATTAGAACTGATTTTGCCTTTAATCATTTGAAGAGTATCGTGCAATATCATTACACAATTGTTCACGAAAGAGACAAGGACAGCGACCTTTACCAGCTTTATGTGCAGAAAGCTCAACATATTCGAGAGATTGATGAGCAAACAGCAAAACTAGAGGAACATAAGAAGCAATTAGAGGAAGATAATAAGCAGATAGAGAATATAATATCCAGCCATCCTAATGAGAAATCCAGAAGACAGGCAGAGAGCTTAAGTTTTGCTCTGATATTCACGCGTTACAGAAGTTACACGGCCGGCTCTTCGTCATGATCTTTTTTTGTCAACTTGTATCATCAAGACCCCGGTTGATGTCAATGGACAATTGTTTGCTTTCGAAATTTATTCATTAGGGTTGGTTTCTGTGATATTCATTTAAAAGAGCATTTTAACAACCAAACATAAGTCCAGAGTCCCACTGAGACCCCAAATTTAATAAATTTAACCATCGCAAAAATCTCAATGTAAAAGAGGCAAGACAAAACAACCCAGAAACCACCGCTAAACCATCTAAAAAGCAAAAACCACACAAGTTGCTAAACCAGGATTTCCCTTAGCCAAGCCATAGGTGTTTTGAATTGAGACGGTATTTTGTAAATACGTAATCATCTTGAATAAATTAACTATTTCTATTTTCCAATAGCCTAGAAGGGACAAAAGAAACATCCTAACTTTTATCCAAACGGCGCTTGGACTCTAGGTGCATGCCAGTACACAGTGCAGACATAATGTTTCTAACGCCTGGCGTAAGGTAACAGAACTTTCAACAAAGAGATGAAATGTTGGTGAGATGGTGGAAATCTTTTGTATTTGCCCAGCGAATGTTTCCATAAGAACAAATTTTTAGTATTTTCTGAACCAATCTCAAGGCATGGCGGATATTGTTAGCAAAATAAATCATGGATAAGAGTTATTTTACTTGAATTTTCTCATTTATAATTTGTTTGTGGATTGTGGAAAAGGGAGCGATGAAGTGCGTCCACTAGAAAAATACAATAAGACTTTTAACAAACACATGGAATGCAAAAACAAAAACCCAACAAATCTAACAATAGATTCAAACTTTCCATTACATTCCAAAACAATTTTGCATACCCATTTCTTAGAAACTGAAACGCTAAAACCCAAATCAGATCTAGATACAAATCAATTAATCGACTACGCTCTCTCCCCTCTGATCCTCCTAGCAAGCTGAATATCTTTGGGCATAATAGTGACCCTCTTAGCATGAATGGCGCAGAGATTGGTATCTTCAAAGAGACCCACAAGATAAGCCTCAGCAGCTTCTTGAAGAGCCGCAACGGCGCTGCTCTGGAACCTCAGATCGGTCTTAAAATCCTGAGCGATTTCCCTCACGAGCCTCTGGAACGGAAGCTTCCTTATCAAAAGCTCAGTGCTCTTCTGGTACTTCCTAATTTCTCTTAAAGCCACGGTTCCTGGCCTAAAACGGTGAGGCTTCTTCACTCCTCCCGTCGCTGGCGCCGACTTCCGAGCCGCCTTTGTCGCCAGCTGCTTACGTGGCGCCTTCCCTCCCGTGGACTTCCTCGCCGTCTGCTTGGTACGAGCCATTTTGTGAAATTAGAAGAGTGGAAAGTGTGTTTGTTTCTCTGGAAAATTTGAGGCGATTGAGATGTGGGTAAGAGACTAGTTGATGGTAATTTATAAGGGAAAAATGTGAAGAGGAGGGAAACTTAAAAAATTTTGCGCTTGCTCCTTTCAGTTTTCGAGAGTTCTTGATACGATGAGTTTTGGACCGTAGATTTAAGTCAAATCTACGGCTGAGAATCTTTTATTAAAGATTGACGCGGATCGTAATCTGTATGAATTTTTTATTTTGGCGGAATTCTTGAGGTTTTTTTTTTGCGAATTTTTCAAATTTAGGCCGACACCAAGTTTGTTGCCAGGGCTGAACTAAATGTACCCAAATATATTACTAAATACACCAAAATAAAACCTTGGAGCTTATCAAGAAATCCGGTGCAGTTATATTGCCAGGTTTTTTTGGCTCCGCAGTGGATCAAAAGTTTAAGAAATCCGTAGACCATAGTGCTGTTTCACTAGGGTGAGCATTCGGTTTAGTCAGACAAAACCGAATAATCCAAGAAATACGAATCGATCGGGTTTTAGTTTTCAACCGAATCAAATTGATCACGGACCGGTGTTAAAATTAAAAAAAATTTAATTTATATGTACAATAATATTTTTTTATTAGTATTTTTACGTAAAACATATTTGATTAGTGATTACATTTAAATTGAACTAAAAAAATAATTAAATTTGGGTGAAAAGTATAAAAATTTGGCTAATAAAAAAATAAAATATTAAATTTCATGAACCGAATTATTTAAAACCGATCCAACCTAAACCGAATCTGACTTAATTGAAAGAAGTTCAGTTCGTACTCAATTCATGCGTTTTTGAACGGTTTGGTTCGATTTGGATTTTAAGCAAAAACCGAGCCAAACCGCACCCCTCATTAATGTGATTGAGTTTTGGTTGAATGCTGCAATAGACACTATAAAATCCCAAATACATAATATCACATTACTCAACGAGGAAAACGATTACAATTCGGCACTTCAACTGCGTCCACGAGTACCACTTGCCGAGCCCAATACATTCAATTAAAGTCGTTTCCGAAAGCTTTAGTCAAAGAAATGCGCTGACAGAGTCCCTCCCGGTCCATCCACAATTGACTCGCCGCCCGCCACGTCGAATAAAATCTCCAATAATAACATGACACGTACTCCACATTCCGCACCTTCCAGTTCGTTTCCCGTTAACTCGCTCTCCTTCCAGTTAACTTCCCTCCGCTTTGAATTATATGACTGACTATGGAATATAAATACCCCCACTCTTGGGAAATGTTTTCATCATCGGATTCGGAGTTATCAAAACCTATAAAAATACAAATTCAAGGCAAATCATTCAGTAGTTTCTCTCGTCAAGGTTAATTAAACGACGATGATGTCGATTTTCAGCTCGTTCGATGCCTTCTTCCCGGAATCGTACGGCCAGAAACTGAAGTTCTCGAAGCCAAAAGACAGCGGCAACAACAACAACAATAACGTTGTTAATGATCGTATTATGAAGAAAAACGAAGACGGTGGCAGGTCAACGTCAACGCCACGGAAACCGACGGCGAATGACGCTAATATGATGACGCAGCAGAAACAAACCAAGACGAAGCGGCCGAGGTTTGCGCTGGAGCTTGACGGGGTCAACTGTTTCGAGACCATCGTTCCTTATTGAATTTTCTGTGTAAATTAATTAGTAAACAATTTTTGGGATTATTAATTCAATTTTTATGATTCTTTTCTATATTGGCTAATTGCAAACAGCGACAAGTCTTTTTCTTTCCCTATTGCGCATTGCATTGCATTGCATATTTGCATGGGCAAACTTGCAAATTAGTTGAAATATTCGGGTAATTTGGTAATTTGTAGATTAGTTGCGCCAAGAGACATTATCATCTCCGGTCCCACACGATACTCAATTTTTGACAATTTGACAAAAGTTCAAAATTTTAGAGAGGTTGATGTTTTGCAAGACTGGTGAGTTAACTTCTTGTCCTCGTGGACCCAAATAATAAAATTGTGATGTTGGAATGGCATAGTTGTCATTTTATCATCCATGTCAGACAAAAAAATTAAAAAATAAATTATCATTTAGCTTCCTAGTTCCTACCCTTGAACGAAAAATTCAACAAACAATCAATAATTAGTTTATAACTGAATCAGAAGGCAAAAAAAAAAAAATTATTTTAATGATAGATTGAAATTATTACAAATTTTTTTAAGTAGTTTTATTACATAATGAAGGTGTTCTTATCTTCAAATGCTGGAGAACGTCGGATTTGTTCTTGCTTATCTTTAAGCAAGAGACTATTCTGCTCGTACATTTATTTAAGAAGATAAAATAATATTTTAAGAGGATGATTTAAAACTAATCATTTATCTTAGATTCTTTAATAGTGACTAATGCAATTAATAAAAAAACAATTGGTTGAATTAAAATTAAAATTAAGGTAATTTTAAAATATCATAAAAATTTTATAATTACTATTTACAATTTCTATATTGTTGTAAGTGGTCGGAGGATAATCTCTATTTAAAAAAAATGTACAATATTCATATTTAATTTTTGTGTCACTGGCTGCTTCCTTGGGGTTCATTGAATATGATTTATTTGTCCTATTCGAATGTCCTAACACACACAAGTGGCTCCAAAACGACAATGAAATAATTAATTTGTATCGAGCAACAACTAATCAACCTCGAGCGTCCAATCACGATACCCTAACAGACCATGCATTAGCCTTCTAAATAAATATAAATGGTGTATGCGTTGAAGGAAGTGTCGGATCTAAAAGCCTAAGGTGAGAGTTTTAACATATAGTTTCTCCGTTTCCATGCATATTACAAGTCTACCAATGGTTGTATTAAATATGTTGGGATTCTAATGATGTAGCGCAATTGAACTTTTATTCGGAAGTATGCTTAGTAAAGGAGACTATAGGCCCCTGCCTTTGATGTAGTTTAGTTGAAGTTCAAGTCAAGAGTAAGTAAATCAATTTGAAAATCTATTTTCAAATTAAGGAGGGTCGTGTCTCAATATAATTCACTTTGAAGCCTGAGCATGCATGTTTTTGCAACTCCCTCCACTTCTTGAAGCAACCGAAAAATATTGTTGTCAAAAGGTGAGGAAGGAGAAGGCCTCTAATTGTGAGATGATTTATCGACTTAAATTAGTCTATGGACTAAAACATGAATGCTAATTTTGTCATGCATGCATTAATTGATTTAAGAGCTTTAATATTTCAAAAGAAAATATTGTTCTTGAATATCGTATTACTAATTCTCTGTGCTGCTGTTTTATGGGACATAGATTCCTCTTATAATTATTGGGTTTTGTTTCTAGAGTACTAAATTGAATTTAATTAGTCTTGCTCGAGAGATTCTATTTATATTAGTTCGATTGTATTAGGTAACTCGAATATTATAGCTCACTATGAATTGAAGAGCAAACTCCAACGACGTTCGTCACAAAAACAATTAATATATATTACAAACTGAACTCAAAAGAACGTGAATGTTCTAACGACAGTTGGCTCTCATTTGTCTCAACTTGAGAATGAAGTCTATTTCAACTAATATGAAACGACAATGGGGGTATAAAAAAAAATGTGCTGCTATGTTGTCACAAATATTAAGTAAATATTCTTTAGTCCCGAAAATTTAAGATAATGATCTATTTAGTCACTGTATTCATTGAAAATGCCTCTATCATTACTTTCGTGGGTATTGAATCTGACTCTTTATACGCAATAGCATACACATACATTTAACAAAAGGCATAATCTTTTAGCAGGAGCAAACAACCAAGCCAAGCCAAAATCCAAACGTTATACGAGGAGTAAGCCAAGCATGCATGAGTATTCATTCTTTCTACTTTCACTTTAAAAAATACTCCTAAATTGGCAAAGAGAAACCCCTTTATTCTTGCTCCTTTTTTTTCAATATAAAAATAATTTATTTTTTTAGATAAATAATAATACAAGAAAATAAAAAAGAAATAAAACATGCACGCTTAATGCTTTGCAGTATTTTCGCTGCTTTATTTATTCTCTTCAGTACGAAAGAAAGGGACAGACAATCAATCTCTGTCCAAAAACATAAAGCTGCAAAATGAAAATGATGAGCATTCACTACTTATGTGTGTACAAACATAAAGCTACAATCATGTAAATATAAATATTCTCTTTGGAGATTTTTTTTTTTTTTTTTTGGAACACCTCTGGGGGGAAACTAAAAAAGAAAAGAAAAGGATTGAACGAAATATTAACCAAAGATCGGAGATTGTTCTTAACTTTTGTAGGATTTTTGTATTACAATAATATATGATCAGTATTAAGAATTCAGTTATGGTATAACTGTGATACCATAATACTGTTACTTTCAATTATTGAATCTAACTATAGTGACAATTGTTGTTGAATTTAATGACTGAGTGAACCATAATTTTGTCTCAGTATCAATTGGAAGACACGAGGCAAAAATACAAACGATGGTGGCAATGTTCATTTGCTTCTAAGGGACCCAATTTCGAAGAAAATATTGTCTTTTTTGTCAATAAAATAATTAATATGTTGATATTTAGCAGACCTGACCAGAATTAATTCTATTCTATTATCACACAACTCAGGGGTTTAAGCCTATTTTTCTTATCATGTCTACTTCATTTGCCTTTTTTCAAGGGATAGGTGATATTCTTCGAAAAGTATTAAAGATATGAGCTGAGTTTTTTATTATTATTTTCTGTCACACAAAAATTTATAGTGGTTTATAGTTAAGATTTAATTAAATATTATTTTTTATCTAATCAATGCCAGTTACAATAGTATAAAAATCTCAAGTCTAATCTAGATTAATCATTTTCTCATAAAGGAAGAGAAATATCCATCTAAGGATTGCATGATTACGGGGTTTTGCAATTTTGCTGTAATATTGAGGTAACAAGCTTGTTATCATGGAGATCTCGTTTTTTTCATAATTATCATTATTACATTATGATTGATATTAATGTAGGGTAATTGTGTATTACAAGTAGGGTATTTTTTTAAGGCCATAACTTAAGCCACAACCCTCATGTGTCCATTTTTGAAATATAATATATTATTTTAAAGCTTGCGATAAGATAAATCTAACTCAGAACTACTCGTGTTGTTTTGTCCTAGGATCAAGTTAGAAATTCTACTTTTTCCCTGGTCATTTCCTAGTTTTAGGATTTATTTCTTATTTTTTCTGGTTTTTTAAAGATTTTTATCTTTTTTTTAGAATCAGATTTGATTGTTGTTTGTTTTTATTTTCTTATTTAATTAGAAGAATTTAATTATCATATTATATTTTGAATTTTACTATTTTGGTAAATTCACGATATTTAAACTTATTATAAAAGGGGTTCAGAACTATAGTTTTACTCATTTAGATTTTTCAATAAAACTTATCATTATTCAGAAACCTTTATTTCTTATATTAATCTACTTTCAATGTTTCCGCCTTGTCAAATATTAATTGTTTTAAAATTTTTATTAGTAACCAATCACAAGAAAAGATATATACTTTATTTTCATGTTCTAAATTTTCAAGGATCAAGATGTGATACTGTGCAAGCTTTACCCTCAAGTCACTTTTGCAGTATGAAGAGTCAAGCGTGTCCTCTAAGAAGCCTTTGATTCTAAGAAATGAATTGGACAAATGATCCTGAGGACCTATCCTAAACCATTAATACGGTCTATATTAAATTGTTAAAGTAAAATATGAAATGAATTATTCGGTCTATATTAAATTGTTAAAGATAAAATATAAAGTAAAATTAAGTTCGGTCTTAATTTGATTAGTAAAACATCAGATATCATAAGCATAGTATTGCATTTTATTGAAAATCATTTGCATTTCATTGTTAATGACATTACAAATATTTCAAGAATAAAGATTTTGTATTAAGCTAATTTTTTTATTGAGCTCTGAATTAATAATTGTTAAGTAAAAGATTTTAAAAAATAAAAAAAAATTATTAATTCATTACTCAATAATAATTTTAATTCATCTCTTTGATCTGATCATAAATAAAATAAAATTTAGGATATATGAACTAAATTTTCACCGAACAACATGAATACTGGAAATTTGATTTCTTGACTTTTTTTCATAAATCGTCAAAAGAATGGAACCTAATTCTTTTGTTAGGTTCTAAACCTTATCTTTGCATGAGTCATGGCTAATTACCAGACAGCTTATAGCTGCTTAGATTCTAAATTTTGCGCAACATCAAACCTGCTATGATCAATTAGCTTAATTTAGACATACCATAGTCATTATTTTATCGATTAAAAAAGAAATTAACAGCGCTTTTTGCATGTGGAGGTTGACAAAACCTTGGTAAACTTTTTGATGGGGTGGTTGGATCAGAAAATTAATCTCAATATTATAATGGCTTTTATTATTAATATTTTTTTTTTTACAAAAACAAAAGCGATGATGGGGGAAAAGCAAACTTCGTATACTAAATTAACATTTCAACAATCCTACCTGGAATTCCATCTGAAATAAACAAACAACAAAACTATTACATAGTTGAAATATTTAATACATAGTTGGTTACTTCAAAAAAGCCCCTACTTCTTTCAATAATCTCCATTTAACCCCCAATGTCGCTTGGATTGAAATTCTCATCTAAGTTTTTTTTTTAAGAATTACTAATAAGAATATGATATTTCAACCATGCACGTATAGATGGAAGGGGATTGGATTATTGTTGAAGAAGCAAAATTCCTTCAATCTCAAAAAATGACAATTTTGACCTTGTCTTCAAGCTCCCACAGCTTCAGTGTCGATTTGGTACCTATAAAAAGAATTTTAACGCTTAAGTTAGCATATGATTCTTTGAAAAATACAAAAAAAAAAGTGATCTTAATTAGGGGAGAATGGACATATTCTCCCCTGAGAACTTATGTTCAAATCTCTTTCAAATTATTCAATATTTCTATTTATAAAAACTTTCAGCCGTGACCGATTAAATCTGATCTTAATTAATTATTCTTTTACTCTTTTTATTTAATCTAGTATTTTTATTTATTCATCTGTCTCGTGACTCACATACTTTTGCTTTTAGGGATATCTATATTTATATTTACTCTGCATATCCGGAGTCTATAACTCTGTAGCGTTGTTACTGACACTAAGCGCAGTATAAGTGGTCAAAGTTTATGTTAGTTACAACCGTTAAGCTAAATTAAAACAAAACAAAAAATTATACTAAGATTAATTTTTATGGTCCCCACGATGGCATTATTTCCCACTAGATTCACAACTCAGAGAAAAGGGAAAGACAGTGAGTATGTGGAAGCTATCGGACATGTCTGTCCCCCACCTGATTTCCTTTCGGCAGAATCCGCAAGCCTGCAACCTTGAGGCAACTCTGTATTTTTCTTTGGACAAAACTAACCCTAAGAACCTCTAAATTCTACCTTCCAAGGTCCAATGTAATGGAGTAATTATAGCAACTTTTTCTTTTATTTTCTTTTCTTTTTTGGTTAATAAAAAATGGACCTTTTATTTATTAGATTTTGAAAAATTTTAAACATTAAATTAGCTCAAGAGCTAACGAAGTCCTTCACAGTAAACATCAATTGCATTGCTTTTAACCACTTTGAAGTCATCTGCGTGAATTTTCCACAGGAGCATGCACTATGTTAGTGTTAATTCAAAGTTTGGTTTTGAAATTGCAATTGAGAAGCAGCCGCTATCAAAACCTTAGGTAGAATCAAGAAAAATGTTGCGTTTTAGTTGGGTCTAATAGGTCTCTAATGTCGAATGAGAATTCAATGAAATCTGACTTAAATCAACATATATGTCTTTGATGAAAATAAAACTGAGATGAAGTCATCAATAAATTGAACGAGTTGAAAGAATTTGAGCATAGAATTATGATTCTAATACAATGTTATTTGACCAATGGGCCTTTGGTCCAGTGGGAGAATCCTTACATTTATAATAATGAGTGCAAGGGTTCGAGCCTCCATAAAAGTATTTATAAGGCTTATTTACAATCCTCTCTCAATTATCAAATAATTGAGTGGAGTCAGTCTATTCCTCACGAAATGTGAACGAAATGTGAGTGGAGTTGACAACCCTTGAAAATGTGAACGAAATGTGAGTGGAGTTGACAACCCTTGAATATTTGAGAGGGTTTGAAGAATTTGGACAGCGCTTCAGAGGAGTATATTAAAAAAAAATACAATGTTATTCAACATTAAAATTAAAGTCAAGCTTAACACCACACCAGTCAAATGTTTTCTTTTTTTTTTCTTGTGATCCATATTTGTCTATTCTTCGTATGGATTTACAGCTTAGACTCCATTGAAAATGCAAAGGAAGGAAAGAAAATTGAAGTGAAGACTATGATTGTCAACACAACTTTTTACAATAGAAATAATATCATGCTTATTTACTATTTCTAAACAAATAGTCTAATCAATGTGGGGTTAAAGCGTGCCCTCAGATGGCAGCATACTTATATGATCAATTATGATGATTACACATGTATGATAACAACTTCAAATCAATGCAATAATGAGAACAACACCACCAACAAAAACTGTTGGCATAAATAATGATTTTATAGTGGAACCATCTTGTGATAATACTTGAGCAATCATGTTTCTGAGTGGTACCGCCATCACTTCTTGTTGCTATTTGAAAATGATCATTTTTTTTTTCCAATTAATGGTGAGTGTAAAAAGATTTGTTTTACTAATAAGATTTCTTCAAAATGGTGAGTCTTCGAAACACCGAATGCGCATGACTCTCAATCTACAAGAACTTTTTTCCTTTTTAGGTACTACAAAAAGTCTGGGATTCAATTCACGGTCATATCACAACTTATAATCAAAAAGTTTTGAAACCTCTCGATATTTCTTAAAAGGCTAGGGTGGTCCAAGAAATTTAGTTTTAGAAAAATTCATGGGCATTTTAGGAAACTGGCAAAGCTATGAATTGTTCCCTCTCTCTTTTGCTTCACATGCTGTCATTCTATTTAATCCATTTGAAACTTCTCTCTCTTTCTTACTCACATGCTCTCATTCTATTAATTCCTTGAAGACAAAGACAAAAGAAAAGCTCATTGGAGTTTACATATATACCTCACATTCATTTTCTTATTCACTTCCCCATCTCTCACAATTTTCTGGCTCTCCAAGATTCTAACAGTGGATATCATCTTAATCTCTGCGAATCACATCCAACCGTTGGATACCCAAATTTTACAACAATATCTAGTCGCATACTTTGTTCTATTCTCTGTTGTGTATTATTTTGTTTATGTGCAACTCTGTTTCATGCTCTGTTCATGGCTGCGGCAACTACTGCTACACAAATCTTTCAAAATCACGACAGTGGCAACAAAAACAACAATAATAATGAAGTTAGCAGACAAGAAATACAAGCTGCCATTGCTAAAGCAGTGGAGCTCAGAGCCCTTCATTCAGCTCTGATGCAAGGAAATAGCCCTGCTGCTAATAACAGATTCAATTCTTCTTCTACTTCCCCTGTTTCTCGCCCTGTTTCTCAGTTCTCTGCTCATGATTACCCTGTTTTCACTCCTGTAAGTTTTGTTTTTTTTCTTATTTTTTTAAAACAAGTTGTAATCTTTTTTAATTAACTTTATGTTATTTATTGAAACAGAATGTTTTTTCTGTTGTTGCTACTCCATTTGTGGTCTAATATTTTGATAAGATTCTGTAACAAAAGGAATTTTTTCGGTACTTGAGTAGTTGGCAGCGATTGAATAAATAAAAACCAGAAATTTGTTTTGTTGTGATATTAATATGCCCTTTGTTTTTGTCAATGTATATTGTATTCTATATAAACTAATATGCTCATTCTTTTAAATTTCTACTTATTTTAATTTTAATCTCATGTGCATTTTCTTGATTTTTTTACCGTGACGGGATAATATAGGCCATTTTTGAACTTGCTATGCATTCAATTTTGTTCTAGCTTTCTCATGTAATTGGATTTTATATTGAGATTTTGGGGAATTTTTGACAGAGTTACGAAGATGAACCAGTAACCGGGTATCATCAGATTCACTCAAAGAATCCATCGGGAACCTGGGATGAGTATGCATTGGATGGAGGCAATGGCAATGAATCAACTTTATCTGATTATAAGAAAGAAATTTTATCTTCAAAGAAAGGATTGCCTTCTGGTTTGGCCAGTTTCGAGTCCCATTTCTGCCCAGCTGATGACCAAAAATCAGTTACTGGTTCCTGCACAAACCACATCACTGTGCTACAAACATCACCGGGAACTGAAGTTTACAAGTCAAGCAGAAGAAACAGCTTGGGGGACTTCAAATCGGTATCCTCTTGCAATAGATGCAAGCCAGCAGTTATAACAAGTGAATCCGAAAATGTCGTTAGAAGCATCAGGAGTTCTAACATTGTTGTGCCCTTGACAGACACTCATTCAATGGTTCACTCGCAGCCTAAGAGTCGTGGGGGAGTGTTGTCGTGGTTGTTTCCGCGGTTAAAGAAGAAGCACAAGAGTGAAAACTCCCCTAACCGGACAGAATCCGAGGAAGTTTCACAGGTTTTTAAGGAGTTGGGGATATTGTCAATAGAGACATTGAAGAGGGAACTTATGGAAGCAAATGAGAGTAGAGACGCAGCATTAATGGAAGTTTCAGAGATGAGATCTTCATTTGGGGAGCTAAGGCAAAAGCTGGAGTATTTGGAGGCTTATTGTGAAGAACTGAAGAAAGCCTTGAGACAAGCAGCAACACATGCAAAGGACTCTCATCAAGTTAGTGAAAAGCTTGAGAATTTTCCGCAAAGAGGGAAGTCTATTGATGGAAATGGAGAGAGTGTGCTGCCGGTTAGTGAAGAAGCAATGGTGGAAGGTTTCTTGCAGATTGTTTCGGAAGCAAGATTGTCGGTGAAGCAATTTTGCAAGACACTTGTTGCACAGATTGAAGAGACGGACCACACTCTAATGGATAATTTGAATGTGCTGCTTCAACCGTATAAATTGTCACTAAGTTCAAAATACTCCAAGGCTGTTTTGTACCACTTGGAAGCCATGATAAACCAATCACTCTACCAGGACTTTGAGAATTGTGTGTTTCAGAAAAATGGCTCACCGAAGATTTTAGATCCACAGCAAGATCGCCAAGCACAGTTTGCGTCGTTTGTTTCACTAAGAAATCTAAGCTGGAATGAAGTGTTGAGGAAGGGGACAAAATTTTACAGTGAAGAATTTAGCAAGTTCTGTGACCAAAAAATGAGTTGCGTTATCACAACACTGAGTTGGACTAGGCCATGGCCTGAGCAATTGCTGCAGGCTTTCTTTGTTGCTGCTAAATGCATTTGGTTACTTCATTTGCTTGCATTTTCATTCAATCCACCATTGGGAATCTTGAGGGTTGAAGAGAATAGAAGCTTTGATGCACATTACATGGAAGATATGTTGATGGATAGGCATAAGTCACACGGTTCGAGCCGAGTTAAAATCATGGTGATGCCTGGGTTTTATGTTCAAGATAAGGTTCTGAGATGTAAGGTTCTTTGCAGGTATAAATCAGCAGCCTAGATGAAGAGCCAAGAAAGTTTGTAAACTATATGTGAAATTGATGTTTGAATAAATTGTCAGATGGGGTTTATTTTTTTATTTTTTTTTCTATTGCTAGCATAAATTGATTTGTAGTTGTTAGGGGATTAGGTGGAATTTTGAAGTGATAGAATTGGAATCCTATATAGGAATTTTCTTTTGTTAAATGATTGAAGTACACAATTTCTAATAGAAATTTCTAACGTCATAAAATTGTGAAGCAATGAATTGATTTTGATGTGAGCTAACCCACCTAATCGAGAATAACAAAGAAAATAATTCTCCTTCCTCACCTTAATTTAGTAGCCGTCGTATATTGACTGTAGGTCTTACTCTTATCCACAATTTAGGAATGAAACAAAAAAAATGTGAATGTTGATTTCATTTAGGCTGCCAGACGGGTTTTTGGCCCAAACGCAAACTTCCATGAAGTTCGTGACCCAACTCATAACTAGTTGGCAAATTGAACTTCAAATTCAAGATCGATGTAATTTTTAACATCTAATTTTGCAGCGCAGGCATGCATAACTTCAAGTTGACTTCACGTTGCGTAATAGTTCTTCTATCTAGTTTTGGAGAGTCTTCCGGACAAAAAATAATGTACTTAAATATGACAATTGTATCGTAGTAAGCTCAAATTTGGTTCATGTATAGACAAAAACAATTTATTATTCTAATAGAAATTAAAATACCATTTTATTTATTCTAATAGAGGAATACCATTATAAAAAAATTACTCTCACTTGTCCAATAATTTAAATTTCATTTCCTCCAACAATTTGATATTATTGTGTGTATATTAATATCTCCTATAATATTTAAGCGAACATAAACACAATATTAAATAAATAAATGGGAAAATAACTAAAAATTGACAATAATGGATATCTAAATACATATGTTTTGGAAAAGTACATTTTTATGAAATTTTGTTTTCATATATTGGATGTGTTAGAGATATGAAAGTGTGACATTTGAGGGATAAAAGTCTCCCATAAACATTGGGCTTCACAAAATGAAATTTACGGCATGTGATTGAACCAAAATTTCAAGAAAAGTAATATAAGAACTAATTTTTAAAACACTTCGATTTAAATGTATAAATAAACTATAAAGGAAATAAATAAAGTTAGTTCCCTTTCGTTCTTTTAGACTCAATAATTTTTAGTGTATTCTCCTCTTAGGAAAAACATTAATTTAAAAATAACTAAAAAATTCAATGGTGGTAATCCAATTCAGCTGAAACTTATAAATATCATTATAGCGACTATCATAAACTTAATCATTGATGGTGGTAGTGCCATTAGGGGTGGGCAAACCTAATCTAACCCAATAGACTTGATCCAACCCAATTTATAGCAACTTGAGCGGATTGTTATAAGTTAATTAGGTCAATTTTCAGAACTTAATTAATAATTGGGTTGGGTTGAGTTGGGTTAATTATAATGAATTTGCCTAACCTAATTCAACATTTGCAAATACACACACACACACACATATCAATCCTTAACTGTAAAATCCTGAAAACCTAAACGACTAACCTAATTTTTAACTCTTTTTATTTTTATATCAAAAAGACTATTTCATTCTCGTATTTGTTGCTCTAGAGTCTAATTCCAAAACTAAAATCTCTCTCTCATATAAGTGAATTTATTATCTTTTAAGTAAAATTTTGAAAGTAAGTTGATTTCAATTTCTCTTTATTTTTTAATAAACATTTATTTTATATTATTATATACCACTTTCATTTTGTTATTGAAAATGATGCTAGTTAATTATCTAAAAGGTCTAAACTTAGAATTTGAAAAAGAGATGCGAGGAACTAGGAATATTGTCGAAGAGCTCATCGTTGAAATTTTTAGATAGCCGATCTTTTAACTTTCTTTATCGAACACTCAATGGTGAATGGAATTTCATGTTATAATAGATTTATATTTAACTTTAATAAGTTTCATTTTAAGTTTTACATCTTTTTTCTTTATTAAACTTTTATTTTTGATTTAATCTTCAACCCGATCAATCCAACCATACTCAACCCATTGATTTTGTTTATTTAATTAGGTTAGGTTGAATTTATCTCAATCTATTCAATAGTAAATTGGGTTGATTTTCACAAACCCAATCTATGCCCAACCCTAAGTGCCAATGATAAATCAAGAGATGCAAATTTCCAATTATACCAACAATAAATAGTTGGCATTTATTTTTCTTTCATGCTAATTTATCAATAAAATCATTTTATGTATATATATATTTTAAATACATGGGCTTGGGTCGTATGAGTTTGTGAGCGAGTAATACTTTTCAGTTTTCACACCCTTTTAATATTCTTATGAAAACCCATTTTTATAAACATAGTTATATTAAATTGAAGGACAAATAATGGATCTAACTCTCTTTGAATGATTGAATCCTAACATAGATATAAATAACTTTTTTTTAATATATAAAAATCATTATACTTTTGAATCAATGAAGAAATAAATTATCTAATAATAAGTATTTTAGTTTGGAATAGTATGTTCACAATTTAAATAGTAAAATTTAATTGTAATTTATTGATCCTTTTTTATAATTTTTATGAAAGAAAGGGCTGTAAGCACGAGGAAAGGTTTCATAAGAGTTTTGTAAGAGAGTTAAAACCCAGCTTTTGTCAAATTCAACTTAGTCCAGCCTAACATTATAATGGGCTGGATGTCTCACATCAAAACCAACCCAAATATCTCCTTTTTTTTTTATATATTGTCAATTACTTTTATTAAAAAAATAATAAAAAATAAAGCTAATTCCATAAATTCTAGCCACGTTCAACTATCATAGTCACCATCTCAAGCCACCAAACTGCTAACTCGTCGTTGCTATCAACAAACTCCCCAACTGCCGACCAAAACACCTAATTATTTCATCACTGCATGTAAATGTAAAGCCAATAAGAATACGCCGAGAAGTTATAAACCTTGTGATTTTTCACGATGATTTAAAGTCGTTGAAGCTTGCTGTTGTCTATCCCGTAAGCAAAAGCTATGTTGTTTCCAAGATAACTACATTGATATCTACTTAACTAACTAATTAGTTAATTGTAAGTAAATGAGGGGAATTTGATCGGTGGCTATTGTGGAATTTGGTAGCACTTTTTTTTTCTTTTTTTTAATTATATTTTTATTTTTCAATATGGGTAATTCAAAAAATAAATGATATTAATTAAGAAAAATGAGAATTAATTAGAGAAATTGAAGGGTTCAAATATCACCACTCCTAAATTGATTTAAATTCTTGATAAGTATAAGTCACCGAAAAGTTTAGTGCCTACTGTTGTGGCAAATGACATATTAAAAAAAATAAAAATAAAAACATTGTTCACAAAATACACGGCCTACTACAGGAAAATACAGAGGTGACTGCACCATTAATATATATGGACCTCTGTTATTAGATTAAAGTGTTGATAAATTTCCATTATGTAACAAAATAGCAAAGCAAATCTTACAAAGTGTCTAAGAGCAACCATAAAATCAATATGCGTCAGAAGCATTGCTTCATTTTTATTCATTTTTTATAACGCGTGAGAATATTTTCATGATATACTAAAAGACGCACCATGTTGTGTAAACTAGTGAAGCAAATCAAAGAGATCAAAACGACAGAGGTGATTTGGGTTTTGGTATGAAACTATGACCAAGGCAAAACGACAAGCAAGACCTGTGTTTTGATGTACATTTAGTTTGCCGGCTTAAACGACCAGAAGCTTTGCCGTTTTCAGATTAATAAAGCATACGCAATGCACGTGACTTGAAAAGCTGTTATGAGGCCGTTAATTCACATGACAAACACGTGCGCTTATGGAAAAGTTTTCTGGGTTCGTTAACAGCTATTTACACAGCTGCATCTGGTGTGAAAAACAGGGGATTCGAGAGCATTCGGGAGAGAGAGAGAGATAGCTGGTGCGTGTGAGGTGTTCTTGTTCCTTGATATGCTCTGTAAAACTCTCTGTAAATGTGGCTTGAATCAATCAATAAAGCCTGTGAATTTGTTCCCTCGTGGATGTAGGTCAATGCAAATTGACTGAACCACGTTAATAGCTCTCTTCTGTGATTCTTTGAATTGTTGATTAATTCTTTGATCTTTTCTGAATCAGTCATCATCTTGTTCATACATGGGTTCTTTATTAGTGATTCAGATAATCTCTTAAGCATCTTGTTGATTCTAATCGAGGATCTTGGGGAGTGTTCGTTGATAGCTTAGGTTGAGCAGTTTTTTCACCACTTCACACAACACGCAGCAAAAAAAATAAAAAAATAAAAAAACAACAACAACGATTACTCGTGATTTTTCCCCAAAACTATGTCTCATTAAAAGATATAGAAATGCCAAAGGAAAGAAAGAAGCACTCAACATGCATCCAGCAAACCTCATCCTTTGGTCCTCTCTATTTCAGATCCCTTATTATCAATGCTGCACTCAAGAATCCATCCATGGCTGTTACAGAAGACCCCTTAAATTTTCATCATTTCTAAAAGCATTGTCAATAATCTCCTTAACTTCTAAACTCAGAATTTATGTCAAAGCCAATCGGAGGCCTAACAATCCAAATGAAATTCTTGCCACTAGCATCTAAAGCCATTGCCAATTGCATCTTTTGCGAAACAGCTATTGTGTTTTGTGAGCCAAACGATACATAAAGAACTGATCTGCATGGCTTTGTATCGAGCCAATTTTTACACAACTCCGCGGAGATTCCATGTTCTTTTGCCGGCTCCAGCTTTGCATCCTGTAGACCGAAGAACAGGCCCTATTGGCCAAACTGGTCGGCCAAATTTGCTCTTGAAATACATTAGTCCAATCTTGCCAAGTTCCTCTATTGTGTTAACCAAAATTCCATCAGCATTAGTCCTTTCAGGAAGCACTTTCTGTAGAACCGTTGAAATAGAATCACTTCCATCAGCAACTCTTAGATAATATGCCAGCTGGTTTACTTGAATTGTTGAAGCTTCAGGAAAATCCGGCAACAAAAATTCATCGGAATCTGTGCTCCGATGAGGCAAGTTTACCTACAAAGAGTAGTGACATGCGAAGCCAAAGCCACCACCTGCTATAAATATAGCATGAAAGTACCGTACTCTTGTGCTATCTCTTTGCAGCAACCAAAGAACATATCTGTGATGATACAAAGCGGTTTGTGGCCATTTTGTTCATCAATAAAATCAACGATGAGTATCTTGAAATGGGGTTTAAAGGATAAAGTAGCTTCAAGGAGTTTTCCAACGACATGAAATGGAAGAGAAGCCGTGTCTTCAGTACAAGGAGGGAGATCGTGATCTATGCTATTGAAGGGAATTTCAAAGAAAGTGAACGGAGGAGCATCGAGGGTGAGATTATTTGAGTTTCTTCATTTTAAGTGGGTTGTTAACAAAAGTTATGGTGTATTTATTTGTGCTTTCTAAGTGAAGGGCTAATGCTGGGAATGGGATATATATGGCCTTGTGCCATGAATGGGAACATTTTCACGTTCTCTTTCCTTTGTGTCATTGGAGAAGAAGGAGAGTGGGGTGATATCATATATAATATATTCAAACACACTATCAGTGTTCAAAAATAAAAGTCAGTATTGTTCATAATTGCTTATGAAAGGCAAGCTTAAGTTTTTTGTCGCCATCAGAATTCAGAGCCAGTTGAATAGAATTAAAAAAAAATTGAGGACCATTGGTTTAAAGGCTATAGTAACATCTAACAGTTCAGGTGTGTACATTCACGGTTTCGTATTTGAGGTTTCTTAAATTTTGTTGGGGGCTGATGCTCATTTAAATTTAAACTCTCCGGATTTGGTATTTCCTTTTATATTTCATAGTTGATAAAATTTCCTCAAACCGCTAAGTTTTTAACTAAAAATAATAAAAATAGTTAGTTATAATATTTGTCTCTGGCTTTCATTGAAATAACATGAGTTACTTTAACAAGGGTTGAAGCCAGAAATTTATCCTATCGGGCAATTTTTAAAAATAATATTAACTACCAAAGCTATATCTTTCATTCCTAATAAATTTATTCTATTAACATCATTTACAATTGTCGATGGCGGATTTTTTTGAGTTGATATTAAGCATAAATAGAAAGCTGAATACCTTTTTTTTTAAAAAAATTAAGTTTGAAACATCTGATCTTAGTAGCATCATGCTTATGTACATGATGTAGAGTTGTTAAGTCCATTTGTACGGGGTCTCAATCGACATTTAATGCTTATGACCAATGTTAGCTTTGAAGGGGTCTTCATTGCAGACAAAGAATATATGTGCTTTTAATATGATAAGGGCATACATTGTGGCTTCATAGGTAAATACGATTTATTATTGTAATGGAAAATTACTATTATTTTAATTAATTTAAAATATTATATTACAATTTATTTTGCATGCAAGTAAATTAGATGAACACAATATACATTAAAACAAATTTCAATAAATAAAATAATATACATCAAGTAATAATATAATTACAAATTCTTGTATAATTTTTTTTTATACAAACAATGTAGCATAATTTAAATGGTTGAATTAGATATCTCTTGGTTCACATGATTTGTTTTTATTATTTTATATTTTTATTCAACCAATGAGTTAATACTAAATTAGTTTATAGAAAATAAATTTGTATAAGAGTTCGTACATGTATCATCACTCATATACATCATTGCCAAACTGAGTGTTTTTATAGTTTAGGGTATTTTTGCTTTCTCCGATTAGCTTCCCTATTTGCAATAACTATTTTCTCTAATCACCATCAACATTTAGTTATAGAATCCCATCTCCTTCTGCACCTAGGAATAATTTAATTTAATTTCCTCCAACATTTTAACATTATTGGTAAAAACTAAGATACAAATACTTAAAAAATTTTAATGGCGGCGATCCGATTTAGCCGAAACTTATGAATACCGTTATAGCCACGATCAGAAGCTTGATCATTCACGATGAAGGTTCCACCGGTAAATCAAGGGATGCAGATTTCCCCCCATTTATTTTTCTTTAACATTAATTTATCGATAAATCATTTTGTGAAAATCATCAACGCAATCCCTACCTAAAGTTAAAATGGATTAAGTTCCTCTAATCAAACCGGCCCAAATGACGTGGTTTGGGTTGGGCTTGATTTGGATTGTGGGCATTGGTTTTCCGGCCCAATCCAACTTTTTTTTATTGAGACAATGAAAAAAAAAGAGGTGGCTAGCTCTTTCAGTTATGGGATTAATTTTTATTAAATTAAAATTTACGTGATTGATTGAAAGTTAATACAAAGATAACTTTACTAGAAGAAATTTCCCATAATTGTCTCGTCAAAAGATTCCATTATTTTTCATTGACAGAAATGGCAACAGAGACTTCCTTCCACGCAAATCAGACCTCATTCTTTGATGCACCCTTTTCCATCTGTCTCATAATCAATGCAGCATTCAAGAACTGATCCATGGCTTTCACAGAAGATCCCTTAAAATTGTCTTCGTTTCTTACAGCATTTTTAATAATCACCTTCACCTCTTTAGCTTTGTTTCTCAAGTCTTTTCCTTTCTCAGTCTCATTCATCGCCAACTCAATTTTTGCAATCAAGTCCTCCTTCAAAACCTCACAAGTAATCCCTCTTGCAACCTCGACACAAACCCCAATCTCTTCTTCCAACAGCTTAGAATTATAAAACTGCTCTCCTGCTAATGGCCACCCAATTATGGGCACCCCATGACTCAAAGCTTCAAGCACAGAGTTCCATCCGCAGTGACTTAAAAATGCAGATATAGTCCTATGAGATAAAATCTCCACCTGAGGCGCCCATTTGTGTACCACTAGCCCTTGTCCTGAACCTTTGATTTTTTCTTCAAATCCTTGAGGCAGCCACTCTTTGGCTTTAAACTCAGAATTTATGTCAAAGCCAATCGGAGGCCTAACAACCCAAATGAAATTCTTGCCACTGGCCTCTAAAGCCATTGCCAATTGCATCATTTGTGATGCGGCTATTGTGTTTTGCGAACCAAATGACACATACAGAACTGAACTGTACGGCTTTGTATCAAGCCATTTTTTACACAACTCTGCAGAGATTCCGTACTCTTTTCCGGCCCCACCTCTGCTTTCCGTGGACAAAAGAACAGGTCCTATTGGCCAAACCGGCCGGCCAAATTTTCTCTTGAAATACATCAGTCCAATCTTGTCAAGTTCCTCGACCGTGTTAACCAAAATTCCGTCAGCATCCTTCCATAGAAGAAACAGCTCCTTAGACAACACTGAAAGAGAATCGCTTCCATCGGCAGCACGTAAGGAAAGTGACATCTGAGTTACATGAAGTGTTGAAGCTTCAGGAAAATCCGCCAACAGAAATTCATCGGCATCCGTTATCCGATGAGGCAAGTTTACCCACAAAGAGTAGAAACAAGCAAAGCCAAAGCCACCACCTCCTATGAATATAGCATGAAAAATACCGTACTCTTGTGCTGTCTCTTTACACCAGCCTAAGAACGAATCAGTGATGATACAAAGTGGTTTTTGGCCATTTTGTTCATTGACAAGTTCAGAGATTAGTTTCTTGAAGTGGGGTTCGAGCGATGCTGATGCTTGAAGGAATCTTGGAAAGAGATGATATGGAATAGAGTCTGTGTTTTCAGTACAAGGAGGGAGGTCATGCTCTATGCTGTTGAAAGGAATTTCAAGAAGGTGAATGGAGGAATTTTGTGGGAGAGATGATTTGAGTTTCTTGAGGTTTAAAGGGGTGTTAACAAGAGTTATGGTGTATTTGTTTGTTTTTTCCAACTGAAGGGCTAACGCTAGGAAAGGGATTATATGGCCTTGTGCCATGAATGGGAACATCACTATGTTTTCTTTTCTTTGTGCCATTGCTATTGATGAGAGGATGAGGAGAAATTGCGGAGGATTAGGTGGTTAAGAAGGGGAGTGGGGACATTTTGGTAATTTTGATTCTTTTGAAAGACAACTTTCAACTTTCTAAATTTAAAAACTGACAATTAAATTAAAAAAAAAACTGAGCATTTTGATAATTCTGCTAGAGCCTTGACAAATTGAATAAAATAGATATAGGTTTAATAAATGTGGCTCAAATTAAATTTAAATAGATATAGGTTTTGTTTGAAATTGAGATTAAACAACTGTAATTTAAAAATTAAAGTATTAAAATATTCAATAAATATTAATTATTATAAATTAAAAGATAATTTGATTTAATTTTATATTTACATGATGAATCAATACATCTTTAATAATTTTAATAAAATTATTATTTAAAAATTATATTTATTATATATTATTTATTTTTATTTCATAATTATAATTTTTTTCACAATAATTATAACTCAAAAATTACAGCAACGTAATCCCAATCAAAACCATAATCACCGAAAATTTAAAAATTACGCAGGGTAATACGTAGGGGAGAAGCAAGGTGGGTGCATTAATTGGGCAACCAAAGATTTCACGTTTTTAAAACTAATTTTAAAAATCTTTTGGGATTATACATGCGATGCAGAATTGTTGAGTCCAGTCTTAGATGGTCTCAGTCTAATAAGACTAAATGCTTATCACTCTGGTCAGTATTGGAAGGTCTCCCCTGCAGACAAAGAGTATACGTGCTTTCAATATGAAAATAGCCTAAATTTTGTCTTCATGAATAAAGACGATTTATCATTGTAATGGAAAGTTACTGTTATTTTAATTAATTTAAAATATTATATTACAATTTATTTTGCATACAAATCTACGAGATGCGATTAACATTACACTTTATTTTTTTCAAGCAATCCAGTAAATTAGAGTATACTTTAAAACAAATTTTAATAAAATTTCATATGAAATGTTATGTGTATTCTTTCTATTAACGTTTTAACATACTTTAATCAGAATGCATTTCTATTAAAAAAAACAGTTAGTTCAATTTTTATTTTTTATTTTTTTGGATTCAATATTTTAACATATTATGATGTTAGAAAAATCTAAGATACCAATAACTAAAAAATTTTCTTGGTGGCAATCCGATTTAGCCGAAACTTATAAATATCGTTATAGCCAAGGTCAGAAGCTTGTTCATTGACGATGATGGTGCCATTGATAAATTAAGAGATGCAGATTTCTACCTTTTTTTTTTTGTAACCGTAATTTATCGATATATCACTTTAGAAATTATTTTGTGAAAATGACCAACCTAAAGCCTACTGAAATTTATAATAGATTGAGTTTCCCTTATCAAACTAGCCCAAATGACATGGTCTGGGTTGGGCTTGATGAGGACCGTTGGTGATGGTTTTCCGGCCCAATCTTACTTTCATTTATTGAAAACATTAAATACTAAGGAATTATGCTCTATAAATTCCTGATTCCACTCGGAAGGAACAAGCTTTAAACTCAAAACTCCTGATACATGTAGTCACAAAAAACAGAGGTGGCTCTTTGTTATGGGATTAATTTATATAAAATCAAATTTCATATTATTGATCGAAAGTTAATAAAAAGATAACATTACTTCAAGAATTTTCCCAAAACTGTCTCGTTAAAAGATTACATTATTTTTCATCGACAGAAATGGCAATGGAGACTTCCTTCCACGCAAAATCAAACCTCATCCTTTGATGCTCCCTTTTCCATCTGTCTCATTATCAATGCAGCATTCAAGAATTGATCCATGGCTTTCACAGAAGACCCCTTAAAATTTTTTTCATTTCTCACAGCATTCTTAATAATCACCTTGACCTCATTAGCTTTGTTTCTCAAGTCTGTTCCTTTCTCAGTCTCATTCATCACTAACTCAATTTTTGCACTTAAGTCCTCTTTCAAAACCTCACAACTCATCCCTCTTGCTATCTCCACACAAACCCCCATCTCTTCTTCTAACAGCTTAGAATTATAAAACTGCTCTGCTGCCAATGGCCACCCAATTATCGGCACCCCATGACTCAAAGCTTCAAGCACAGAGTTCCATCCGCAGTGGCTCAAAAATGCAGATACAGACCTATGAGATAAAATCTCCACCTGAGGTGCCCATTTGTGTATCAGTATCCCTTGTCCTGAACATTTGATTCTTTCTTCAAATCCTCGAGGCAGCCATTTGTTGGCTTTAAACTCAGAATTTATGTCCGAGCCAATCGGTGGCCTGACAACCCAAATGAAATTCTTGCCACTAGCCTCTAAAGCCATTGCCAATTGCATCATTTGTGATGCAGCTATTGTGTTTTGTGAACCGAATGATACATACAGAACTGAAGTGTACGGCTTTGTATCGAGCCATTTTTTACACAACTCTGTGGAGATTCCGTACTCTTTTCTGGCCCCAGCTCTGCTTTCCGTGGACAAAAGAACAGGCCCTATTGGCCAAACCGGCCGGCCAAATTTTCTCTTGAAATACATCAGTCCAATCTTGTCAAGTTCCTCAACCGTGTTAACCAAAATTCCATCTGCATCCTTCCATAGAAGAAGCAACTTCTTATAAAACACTGAAAAAGAATCACTTCCATCGGTAGCACGTAAGTAAGGAGATATCTGTGTTACATGAAGTGTTGAAGCTTCTGGAAAATCCGGCAACAGAAATTCATCAGAATCCGTGCTGCGGTGAGGTAGGTTTAGCAACATCGAGTACAAACAAGCAAAGCCAAAGCCACCACCTCCTATGAATATAGCATGAAAAATACCATACTCTTGTGCTGTCTCTTTACACCAGCCTAAGAACGTATCAGTGATGATACAAAGTGGTTTTTGGCCATTTTGTTCATTGACAAGTTCAGAGATTAGTTTCTTGAAGTGGGGTTCGAGCGATGCTGATGCTTGAAGGAATTTTGGAAAGAGATGATACGGAATAGAGTCTGTGTTTTCAGTACATGGAGGGAGGTCATGCTCTACGCTATTGAAAGGAATTTCAAGAAGGTGAATAGAGGAATTTTGAGGGAGAGATGATTTGAGCTTCTTAAGGTTTAAAGGGGTGTTAACAAGAGTTATGGTGTATTTGTTTGTTTCTTCCAAGCGACGGGCTAATGCTAGGAAGGGGATTATATGGCCCTGTGCCATGAATGGGAACATCACTATATTCTCTTTTCTTTGCGCCATTGCTGTTGATGAGGATCATTAGGAGGAGAAAAAGCAGAGGAATAAGTGATAAGGAAGGAAGTGGGGTCATTTTGGTAATTTTGATTTTTTCAACTACCAATGATTAAGTTTGACTTTCACCATCCTATGATTTTTTAAACTTACTAAACTACTCGTTAAACCTATATTTTGAAATAATTTTTAATGATTAAAATATTTCTAAATTACCAATGAAGTGTTGGTTTAGCTAGCGCTGGTTGAACTCCTTAGGTGATTTGAGTGGGTTTATTCTTTAATTTAAAACCCTTTAAAGTCATCCTCGTTGGAAGGATTTTATTAGCACCTAACTTGAATCCGAAGTAGTCGGGACTTGATGTGGTTGCCGGATATTAGATAGTTATGACAAAAAAAAATTCTAAATTAAATTATAATTATAAACACTAAAATATAATAATTTTTTTTTTTACTTTTTGAACCCATATTCACATTCAATGTACTTTGTTAAACCTTGATCAACTAAAGAATGATTTTTATTTTTTTGGGCCACTTATACTAGTATACTACAAAAATATCCTCTAGTGTTGAATTAGCGCTTTCCACCTTCTTTTTTTGTTTTTGTAAAGTACTTTGCTGAAAATGAAAGCTGTTGCTCTTTAATTTGTTTGGTTTGTGGTCATTTTCTTAAACATCAATCATTTGGCTTACTTGAGAGGTGATATTTTGATTTTGAGGTGAATGGATACTCTTCTTACGCATTGCCAACATGAGTCTATATTTAGTGGTTGATGGGCTACTGGAATTTTCTAGATTTTTAATAACTATATAATAAATTCAATGAAATATTCATTAAGGATTCATAAATGAATTTAATGGATTTAGTGAATAAATACACTATTATTATATAATTTGGGTTTAGTAAGGGTTTATTGAGTATTTATGTGAGTTTGTTGAGTAAAATTTTAAATTTCGAAATATGAGGATGAGTTTATCTAGTAAATGGTTTAATGAGTAGTTTTCTGGGTTCAAATATCCCTACACAATTTAAAAACTAAAAATCAAATTTGAAAAAAATTGTTTGGTAATTTTGTTGTACCATTGACACATGGCTTATTTTGATTGGAAGAATCATTTTATTGCCATACTTCCACATGCAAATAGGTAGAGGTAATATTCTTGCATTATCATATAATTCAGTCAAAATCAAACAAAACCCCCCATTCTAAATCATAATTCAAAAGGCTGTTTGGTACTGTTTCCAAATTGGTCTTTTCTGTTTTTCAAAAATAAAACAAAGGAAAACTTGTCTGGTTGTACCGTTTTCCAGCAATGTTTGGATTCTTTGACAACAAATCATTCTCATTCTGTGTCTTCCCTTCATGAAAATAGAAAACAATAAAATTTGTAAAATTTGTTCTACATTTTTTTTTGTTTATGAAAAGTCATCGAAACTGTCACTTATGTGTTGTTTGTTTATGGCTGAAGTTGTCTCTTTATGGTTGAAGGACCTGCCAACTTAAATATTTATTAATTAATTTAACTACATTATTTTTAAATTATATGAATAAATATATTTCTTACTTTAATAGCATCTTTTAAAAGTTTTTTTCCCATCATCTTTCATTATTATATAACTTCTTTTGCAACACCCTTTCATTTTCATTATTATCATTTTTCCAAACAAATAACCAAACTTATTTTTATTTTTCCATTTTTTTTGTTGTAAACAATCCGTTGTCTCGCGACTGCATTGAGTCTCGACTAATCCGGATTCGGGTTGTAGTTACAGTTAAGACTCTCTACTCCTCTCAAATAGTGTGTTTAGTGGGGATCGAACTCGAGTGTTCTTCCCACCAACTTAGCTTGCGCTACCAACTGAGCCACAACCATTTAGTTTTATTTTTTCATTTTTAAGTACTATTATAAAAGCAAACTACCAAACATATTTTCAAATTCACAAAAAATTAATTATTTCTCTATTACAAAATAAATACAAAAACATTATTTGAAAAACAATACCAAACAAGACAGTGTAATTAAGGAATAGTTGACAGGTATTGATTGGTTCTATAGAAAGTGGACGTGAATGATGAATCACCAAGAACATGTGATTTTTCTAACCTCTAAGATCCATGAATCACTACTTGAGTAATGAGAAGTTCAGTTGCTTCAACGTTAGCATACAATAAGCGAGCAAGCTTTCAGAAATTGTACGGCAAAAACCTCCTTAATTGTTTAATTAATATGTAGTAAAGAAATTAGAAAAGGAAGAGAAACTAGCATCTTTTCTTATGTAGATGATTCAATGGTAAATAATAATACTGCACACATTGGAATATATAATTTCAAAAAGTGGCTTTTCGCATATTGTGAAGGTCTTTAGTAGTTGAAAGAAGAAATTAGAGTAGGTGAAAGAAGAAATTAAGAAATAAAAATATTTTTACAAGCATTAGAACAAGAACCAATAGAAAATTTAATACAAAAATTTTGGATATCAAATAGAAGTTTTGGAAATTATTCAAACATTCAAAAAGTTACCAACACATCCACTTTAAACTAATATAATAGCGAAAAAAGTGAGTACGAATAATGAGGAATGCCGTGCCGGCCATCAATTATTGTAAGATTGGCCAAACCCAAAAAAGAAAAAAAAGATGCGTCATTTTCAAGTAACACCACTAAAATGGCTAGGTTCATGCATCAAAAACTTCATTCTTTGATCAATTAATTGTCTCCTTCACCATCGATGCAGCATTCAGGAATTGATTCATGGCTTTCACTGAAGAACCCTGAAAATTTTCTTCATTTTTAACGGCATTCTTAATAATCTCCCTAACCTCATAAGCATTCTTTCTCAACTCTATTCCTTTCTCAGTCTCATTCATCACCAACTCAATTTTTGCCGCTATGTCTTTTTTCAGAACCTCACTGCTCTTCCCTCTAGCTACCTCCACACAAACCCCAATCTCTTCTTCCAACAGCTTAGAATTGTAAAACTGCTCTGCTGCCAATGGCCACCCTATTATCGGCACCCCATGACTTAAAGCTTCAAGCACAGAGTTCCATCCGCAGTGACTCAAAAATACAGATAAAGACCTATGAGATAAAATCTCCACCTGAGGTGCCCATTTGTGTACCACTAGCCCTTGTCCTGAACATTTGATTCTTTCTTCGAATCCTCGAGGCAGCCACTCGTTGGCTTTAAACTCAGAATTTATGTCAAAGCCAATCGGAGGCCTAACAACCCAAATGAAATTCTTGCCACTAGCCTCTAAAGCCATTGCCAATTGCATCATTTGTGACGTGGCTATTGTGTTTTGTGAACCAAATGATACATACAGAACTGAACTGTACGGCTTGGTATCGAGCCATTTTTTACACAACTCTGTGGAGATTCCGTACTCTTTTCCAGCCCCACCTCTGTTTTCTGTGGACAAAAGAACAGGTCCTATTGGCCAAACCGGCCGGCCAAATTTTCTCTTGAAATACATCAGTCCAATCTTGTCAAGTTCCTCAACTGTGTTAACCAAAATTCCATCGGCATTCATCCACTGAGGAAGCACTTTCTGTAGAATCGCTGAAAAAGAATCACTTCCATCCGCAACTCTTAGATAATCTGCCAGCTGAGTTGCATGAATTGTAGAAGCTTCAGGAAAATCCGGCAATACAAATTCATCAGAATCCGTGTTCCGATGAGGCAAGTTTACCCACAGAGAGTAGTAACAAGCAAAGCCAAATCCACCACCTCCTATAAATATCGCATGAAAAATACCATATTCTTGTGCTATCTCTTTGCACCAACCAAAGAACATATCTGTGATGATACCAAGTGGTTTATAGCCATTTTGTTCATCAATAAGATCATTGACGAGTTTCTTGAAATGGGGCTTAAACGATAAAGTAGCTTCAATGAGTTTGGAAACTAGATGATAAGGAACAGAATCTGTGTTCTCAGTACAAGGAGGGAGATTATGATCTATGCTATCGAAGGGAATTTCAAGAAGGTTAATGGAGGAGTTTTGAGGGAGAGAAGATTTGAGTTTCCTGAGGTTCAAAGGGGTGTTAACAAAAGTTATGGTGTATTTATTTGTTTTCTCTAAGTGAAGGGCTAATGCCAGGAAAGGGATTATATGGCCTTGTGCCATGAATGGAAACAAAACTATGGTTTCTTTCCTCTGTGCCATTGTTGTTGATGAGGATCAGAAGGAGAAAAAGTGGAGGATTAAGTGGTAGAGAAGGGGAGTGGGGTATGATTCTTAAATTTTTCTGGAGGAGAGTTAAGAGGTCTATGAAGTATTATTGAACAATTTAATCATTTCCATGCAATTTCCTACATAGTAAGTTCGAAAAGACTGGACCTTTTGTATTCCATCTTAGCTTTTCTGAAAAAGTTTGAGTAAGTGGGTTGGAAAATAGTGCGAGTGAGGTGTCCTGCAGTTGGCCCTTTAATGAAATCAGCCGCACCATCCCTGTTTGCTAGCTGACATGAGAATAGAAATAGAAAGATAAAACAAACCGAGTTCAGCAAATCAATTTGTATACCATCATTATCGAAGAGGTCAAGAGGACTCAGTTGAATAAACAATTTGGAGAAAATGTCTGACAACTCAGTTGATTTTATTGAATTCAAAGAACAAGAAACAAAGAGATTAAAAGTTTGAATTCTCCTCACACTAACCTTGGATTGGTTGGGGTCGATGGCTGGAGTAATGCGGTCAAATTTTTAACACGTCGCTTAGGAAAGTTTTTTAGCGTTCCTGTCTGCAGCATTATTATTATTAATATTAATTTTCTTTTTAATTTTCTCTTTATTAAATGCACATGTTTCAACCAATAGTAATAGCTTAAGGTTAATTCTTAACGTACGCTAAATTCTTCCAACTGTTATAAAAGTCGCGTGTATATGTATCGCACACCCCCACACATCTTCTTTACATCATCCTGTACTCACCTCTCTTTTTTTTTTGTTTTATCTATTAACAAGAATGGCACAAAGAAAAGAGAACATAGTGATGTTCCCGCTCATGGCACAAGGCCATATAATCCCATTCCTTGCATTAGCCCTTCACCTGGAGAATACAAACAGATTCACTATAACTTTTGTTAACACCCCTTCAAACCTCAAGAAACTCAAATCGTCTCTCCCTCAAAACTCCTCCATTCACCTCCGTGAAATTCCCTTCGATGGCATAGCTCATGACCTCCCTCCTTGTACTGAAAACAGTGATTCTCTTCCTTTTCATCTCTTTCCAAATTTCTTTGAATCCACTTTATCATTTAAACCCCATTTCAGGAAACTCATCAATGGTCTTATTGATGAACAAAATGGCCATAAACCGGTTTGCATCATTGCAGATATGTTCTTTGCATGGAGTGCAGAGATAGCACAAGAATATGGTATTTTTAATGCTCTATTTGTAGGAGGTGGTAGTTTTGGCTTTGCTTGTTTCTACTCTTTGTGGCTAAACCTACCCCATCGGAACACGGATTCCGATGAATTTCTATTGCCGGATTTTCCTGAAGCTTCGAGACTTCATGTAACTCAGATGACAAAGTTTTTAAGACTAGCTGATGGTAGTGATTCACTTTCAGCATTTTTTCAGAAAGTGCTTCCTCAGTGGATGAATGCCGATGGAATCTTGTTTAACACAATAGAGGAGGTTGACAAGATTGGTCTAATGTATTTCAGTAGAAAGCTCGGCCGACCGGTGTGGCCAGTTGGGCCCCTGCTTTTGTCAACCGGGAGCAGAGCTGGGGCAGGAAAAGAGTACGGAATCTCCAGAGAGTTGTGTAAAAATTGGCTTGATACCAAGCCATGCAATTCAGTGATTTATGTGTCATTTGGTTCACAAAACACAATAGCTGCATCACAAATGATGCAATTGGCAATGGCTTTAGAGGCTTGTGGCAAGAACTTCATTTGGGTTGTCAAGCCACCACTTGGTTTTGACGTGAACTCTGAATTTAGAGCCAATGAGTGGCTGCCTGAAGGATTTGAAGAAAGAATCAAAGATTCAGGACAAGGGCTAGTGGTCCACAAATGGGCACCTCAAGTGGAGATTTTGTCTCACAAGTCACTATCTGCATTTTTGAGTCATTGCGGATGGAACTCAGTGCTTGAAGCTTTGAGTCATGGGGTGCCGATAATTGGGTGGCCGTTGGCAGCAGAGCAGTTTTATAATTCTAAGTTGCTTGAAGAAGTGATTGGGGTTTGTGTGGAGGTTGCTAGAGGGATGAATTGTGAGGTTTCGAAAGAGAACTTAACTGCAAAGTTTGCGCTGGTGATGAATGAGACTGAGAAAGGAATGGACTTGAGAAAGAAAGCTTCTGAGGTTAAGATGATTATTAAGAATGCTGTTAGAAATGAAGAAAAGTTTAAGGGGTCTTCTGTAAAAGCCATGGAACAATTCTTGGATGCTGCGTTGATGATGAAGAAGGCACAGAAGGAGGAGGATTGATAAAATAATCATCAGGTTTGACGTATGTTATGGGGACTCATTAATGGTATGTTGAAAGATTACATTCCATTCTCTAATAATTAATCAAGTTTGGTCTAAATTGCTATATACAATAAGAATAATTTTACCAGGATGTATGGCCAATTTGAGGTCCAATTATGGACTCTTAATCTCCTTCTCTCTAGAAATTAGTTGGCACGAAGTATTAAAAAAATGATGGGACTGCACAACAAACGATTTAACTGGTGTCAATATACATCTTCTATTAAGGAAAAAATATACGGCTGTATTAACATCCAACGATACACTAATACAGGTGTGTGTTCGAGGGGCAGATGCTCATTAAATTTTCCCGACGTGGGTGTTTCGATGGCTCACTTAAAAAGCCTACGACTTTTCTTGCTTCGCGAAGAAAGCCCACTTCAAGCGTCCAAACACGAATTGGGTCCGCCATTTGGTCATGGACACGTCCCTTAACATCGTCGTCATGAAGAGGTGAAAATAATTTATTTTATTATATTTTTTAAATAATAAGGGATTAATAAAGTTTAAATCAATTTTTAGTCTCTTATTTTTTTAAGATTTGGATTTGGATAGCCAGCTAAATAAAATCGATTGAAAACCTCTCGTCCACACTCTCGACCAATTATGTTTTGTCTAAATGGACACAACATATCTTTATCTCTTTTATGTTACCAATTGCGTAGCCTCCACAAGAGTTACAATAAGTTTACTCCGAAAAACTCAACACATAGATTGCACATTTTATTCCTTAACCTAAAATCAAGATTACAATCATAGTCACACGTTAGCTTAAAAATTGACTATTCTTCATTAACAAATGACTTCAGTGACTTTTAACATTTTTATTTAGTTGATCACTCAAGTTCAATTTCTGAAAAAGATTTGAGGGTTAAAATTTATATTTTGATTCACCACATTTAAAAAAAAAATTAAAAAAAAAACAAAGAATGCCTATGAAATTTATTATTAATATAAAAATATGAGTTCAAAATATGAGTTTAGAGTACTCTCTAAAAATATTTCTCACTCCTCTTTCATTATTTGTAACATTTATACGAATGTTTATATAACTGATCGAAATATATGCATAACAAGAAGTAAACAGAAACATAATAATGCACCTGAAGCACCTTATAACGAAAGACAGGCAAACATGAAGATAAAAGTGAGGTCTTCAAGTCAGAATTCAGCATTCTATTCACAGCGTATGTCTTATGGTGGTTGTGGTTTAAGAGGTCTTTTCAGCACGATATGAATTGATGAGGCAATTGCTTTTAAATTGATAATATTTCAAAAAACAAAATGTATCCTTGAGGTGATAGCTTTTATGAGTATCTTAAATTAGGCTATGAAAATGGGATCACCATGTCGTTGGTAGCCTAATTAAACATTATGAAAAAGGAAAGTATTATCGTCAATTTTTTGAACTATCTATTTTTATTTTCCAAATTAAAGCGATAATTTTTCTAAAGTTTTACAAAAGTTATATCAAACAAGCCCTAAAGTTGGCCTCATTTCCATAGTGGGTCAAAATATTGTTCTAATGTCAGTGATCACATGTTGACCATTAAACTTCACATTGAACAACTTTTTATTCCCCCACCGTGACGCTAGCCTGAAAATCAGCATTTTGTTGCTCCTTTTTCAAATTCAGGACCTACAAAATTTGGGAACTCAGTAATAAAATATCTAAATCACTAATCTTTAATTATTTCACAAAATGATATTAAATGATATAAAATTTTCATTTATGTAGTACAGGTCCTGGTCCGGTAGTTCCTATTAAAATGATCAATTACATACACTGAATTTTTTAGTCTTTGGCAATCACAATACAAAAGTTGGTAACAAAGCAATAAAGGGTACTCTATGTATACAGTAAGTTCGGGGACATCTTTTATACACATAAGAAAACCCTTTCCTTATTTGCGAAAATGTGATTACTCACGGACACATGTGTCATTACGGAAGATATGGAAATTTCAACCTTATAATAACCCAAAAACCTCATACAAATTATTCAACTCAATTCTCCTTCTTCGAACTTCTCTTCAGCATCATCATCATTCAACAATGGCGCAAAGCAAAGAAAATATTGTAATGTTTCCATTCATGGCACAAGGCCATATCATTCCCTTTCTAGCCTTGGCCCTTCACATAGAACAAAGACACAAAAATTACAGCATAACCTTTGTCAGCACCCCTTTAAACATCAAGAAACTAAAATCATCTCTCCCTCCAAATTCCTCCATTGACTTGCATGAAATTCCTTTCAATAGCTCATCTCATGGCCTTCCTCCAAATTCTGAAAATTGTGATGTCCTTCCTTACAATCTTGTCATTCATCTCCTTAGAGCTTCAACTTCTTTGAAACCTGCTTTTAAAGAAGTGATTTCTAGTCTCATAAATCAAGGCCGGCCTCCACTTTGCATCATTGCTGATATTTTCTTTGGGTGGACTTGTGGTGTTGCCAAGGAGCTTAATGTGTTTCATGCAATTTTTAGTGGTTCTGGTAGCTATGGCTTGGCTTGTTACTATTCCTTTTGGACCAATCTTCCTCACAACAAAGTTACTTCAGATGAGTTTGTGTTGCCAGATTTTGAAGAGGCTTCAAGGATTCATAAATCCCAATTGGCTTTGAATATGTTAGAGGCTGACGGGACAGATTCTTGGTCTTTGTTTCAAGGTGAAAATTTTCCTGCGTGGGTGAATTCTAACGGGATTTTGTGTAATACCATTGAAGAGTTTGATCAGATTGGATTCATGTACTTGAAGAGAAAGCTAGGCTTGTCAGTTTGGCCAGTGGGGCCAATCTTGCTATCATTGGAAAATAGAGCAAAAGCAGGCAAAGAAGGCGGAACATCCATAAAGTTTTGCAAGGAATGGCTTGATTCAAAGGATGAGAATTCAGTTTTGTATATATCTTTTGGGTCAATGAACACTATTAGTGCATCACAAATGATGCAATTGGCTATGGCATTGGAGGCTAGTGGGAAAAACTTCATTTGGGTCGTTAGGCCACCAATTGGATTTGACATAAATTCAGAATTTAGAGCCAGTGAATGGTTACCTGAAGGGTTTGAGGAGAGAATTAGAGATTCAAAAAGGGGTCTTTTGATGAAAAATTGGGCACCCCAATTGGAGGTTTTGTCACACAGAGCTACATGTGCATTTTTGAGTCATTGTGGATGGAATTCAGTACTTGAAGCTTTGATTCATGGGGTGCCAATAATTGGATGGCCTATGGCTGCTGAGCAATTTTTCAATGCCAAGTTTTTAGAACAAGAGATGGGGGTTTGTGTGGAGGTTGCTAGAGGGAAGACTTGTGAAGTAAAACATGAAGACGTGGTTGCAAAAATTGAATTGGTGATGAATGAAACAGACAAAGGGAAAGAAATTAGAAGAAAAGTTTCTGAAGTTAGGGAGATGATCAAGAATGCCATGAAAGATGAAGAAGGTTGCAGGGGATCTTCAGTCAAAGCCATGGATGATTTTCTCAGCGCTGCAATATCAATGAAGAACAAGACCAATGGAAGAGTCACCAATGGAGCTTGAGGCTTGAGCTATGTAGCTTTATCGTTTAGTATACTAAAATCTTCAAGGTTATAAAGCAAATATAGCTTGTTTTCTTGTTTATTGAGAAGTCGCTGCATCTTGATGATTGTACCCTTTTTTTTTTTTAAAAAATTGTTGTATTCAACATATATATTACAGTTTATACACATATATTACATTTTCATCTAAAGGAGAAAAAGCACTCTATAGAATTTCGAAGTTGAGCAAATCCAGATTATGATCATTTGATGCAAATTGCTTTTTGCTAACTTGGAACTAGAGGGTAATGTAAAATTCACTTTTTTTTTTTCATCAATATTTTCTAGCTTAATTATGGGGTTTTACTATTTTTTATTGCAAATTGCATTAAGTCATGCAATTGTCCCTTTCACTTTTAAGTCTTATCAACTGAACTTCACCACTCTTCCAACTTTGAAATTTCATTTAAACTTTGTTTTCTTCAACAGGACCATGATTGAGACAAATCATGAAGACTAATCCTCTCGTATAAATTAATATAAGCGTGGAATAGTTATAGGTTGTATTTGGTGTAACTTTTTGAGTTTTGCTTGACAAATCCAATATATAAGAGTAGGCTACTGATTTTAAAATCAATAGATTATAATATAATAATTAAAGATAAAATAAAATAAAACAAACGATCGGACCAAGACTATACCAAAACAAACTTTGCCTTTCGTCAGCTTCTAGAACTAGAGCTAATGCCGTGCACAAGCAGCTTCTTTTGATTTTGCTTTATTGGACCTGACCTAATGAAGCTCTATTATATTGGGCAAAATTATCTTACCCCCCGTTGTACCGAACATCGTTTTGGTATTTTCTTTAACAGTCTCTATAGTTTTTTTTTATAAATAATAAAAATTATAAGTTTCAAAAATTTTATACAATAACCTCAATTAAAATATAATAATTTCAAAAATTTTTAAAAATTTATTTGACATTTTCTTCAACAATCCCTATTATTTTCTATAAATAATAAAAACTATAAGTTTTAATAATTTTATGTAATAAACCCAATTAAAATATAATAATTTTAAAATTCTAAAAAGTTTATTCTCTCTATCTCCTTCTCAGTCAATTTTAAATTGAAATTTCATTCTTTATAATTCTAAATTTAAGTAATAGAATAAGTATTATATAATTTATTTGTTTTCATATTAAATAAATAATTTATCGGCTTCATACGTGGGATAAAGTATAAGTAATTTTACATAATCTCATATTTACATATAGAATTTTATTATTTTGAAAATATCATTTATAAACTCTATAATGAATTTAAATTACTATCCAACCATTTATTTAATATTTATTTATTTTTCATTTTAATATTGTCAAAATTTAAATAAAACCTCATCCAATTTTGTGTCACACTAAATACAAAATAGTATTATTAAAATATAATTGGTATTTTAAGTAAATGGAAGTGGAGAGTATTTTAGCAAGTTAAAATAATCCATCCATACTTTTAATAGATAAATATGTTCGTTTACTAAATTACTTTTGATAATAAAATATTTAACGGGCTAATGTGTCAAAATTTTAAAATTTAGTCTTTTTTTATTTTTTTAATAAACATAAGGAACCACATCGTTAATAATCAAATAATAACAGCCTAGCCGTTGGAATAGTGAATCCACTGGTTGGATAAAAAAAAACAAAAAAAAAGAGTATGAAACAACAGTTACATTATTGCTGGACCCATACTATATATACATGATCCATATAGATGGTCAGAAAGTACATTTTTTTTACCATTTATTCTATTGGCCCATGTATATGTAAATTCTAGTCCTACAAACGTAATGGGTTGGTGGGTTTTCACTTTTTCTTGATCTTACAGAAGGGAAATTGGACTTTGAAGTTCCCTTCCGTTCTTTTCTGACTTACAGAAGCAACATCAATGCTACGATACTGCTAGGAATATCGCCCATCAGATCATTAGAAAGTCAACAAAATTTTTAAAAATATTCAGACTATAGAGTAAAGTAGTCACTGGTGGAGTTGATGATGCTGAATATAAGATTTTATAGTTAAAGAAGATTCATTGAAACATCAAAACATAAAGTTAAAGCCCCACATGACTCTCCAAGTTTCACAATCATGGGATGGTTCAATCTTTTTAATTTATAATAGTAAAGGCAACTCCATCACTCTTTTTTAACTTCACCATCACATTTCACCATTTTCACAATCATAATCGAATCAATCAGGCAACCCATTACAATTCCAAGAAATTTATCAAATCATACCACTATCTCAATCATCAGAACGATGAATATTTCATTTGACAGCATCCCCATTTGCTTGGGAGCATGATTGCAAGCATTAGTTCAAAGCATTTGTTAATGATCAAGCATTCTGAAGCAACGTCAAAACATTATTGTTGCTAAAACTGGAAATTGTAAATGGTCAAGTCCAGACCAGAAAAGCTGAAATGATATTTGAAAATGTTACAGATTTCTACAATACAAATATCTCGTAGTTGATTACAATCAACTAACAATCAAAATGTTCCTATATAAGATGATGATAATACACTCTAAACCATCACTGAATTCTGCTCTTTTTGTTTGTATAAAGATTATATCTAATATTGTTGTACCCAGATCTCTATCAGAAACAACTTAGCACGCATATAAACGATTTGTTACGAGTATGCAGTTGAACTTCCACCATCACTCCACCAAAAGCTAACTGAAAAACTTATAGAAAGAGAGCGTACGTAGTGCCACCATTTGGGTGGGATGTAAAGCATTTCACCTTCGTCTAATATACAGTCAAAAAATTCTAGGTCACGCACCTTTGGAAACTTTGTCTCATCTATGTTGTCTAGATCAACCTTCAAATAGAGGAGGAGGATATTTTTAGATTCACAATTACAGCACTAGTATACAAAGAACAGGCATATTACTGTAGACTAAGTCTTCCAATTCAAGTTAATAGCTACCTGGCTGGAATTGCAAAGCATGGTTTCAGAGTATGGATAAAGTTCCTCTGACAATGAAGCTGGGTAAAGTCTAATATACTTTTTACCAACAACCTGAAAATGAAGAGGCAAAGGAATGGATTGTTTCAGCCAAAAAAAGCCTGAATCAGTGGATATGGTAATCGTATAAACAAACCACACAAGTATCCACACATGTCTATGAATGAAGTATGCAAGAAACACCAGACAGGCATATTCAGGAATGGAACTTATCCAGTAAATGATCTCCAATAAGAAAACTAATCATAGACCTAGCATATCATTGGATTTATGAAGTGCATAAAATTTGAAAAAAATGAAGCTGTAGCACTTATCCAAGGATGCGAATAAACACAAATTAGTACTAACAAGATAATTATATAATTTGCTGCCCACAGCCGTCTGATCCAGCAGCATTTAATCTATCCATATCTATGGGGACAATAGTGAGGCCACAGGGCTTGAAGAAAGGGTGAATATATTTTGGCCTGGGGGGGCGGGGGGTTTTGGGGGAGAGAAAGTATAGGAAAAAGAACAAGAATCCACCAGCTAACTGAACAGGAATACGTGCTTATATTTGATCTCAGGCGTTGGCCACTTAATCTATGAAAAGAATGACAAGTTGTTACACTTGTACTGCAAAAAAGTTAAAGAGTTTAGCAATATTTGAAATCTTAATGGCAGAGATAATAACAGAAGACCAGGAGTAAAGAGTTTAACCACAACCTCCTAAAAGTAGATGTACGTTGAGATAATGCACAATACAGAGATACCTGAGCAAGTATATTATGGTGTGGATCATGATGCAGGGGCGTCACAGTTCCGGCTGGACCAAACCAAGCATTAAGAGACCTCAACTCCCCACCACCAACAAAACAATAGTCAGGAATACAAATGTCATTCCGTAGTTCGTTAATCTGCCGTTTGAGTAAATCACCAATGAGTTAAGTTTCACCATTGAGAACTTTAGATGTACTAATTCCCGGCTGTAATATTTGATCAGATGAATGCATACCTGATCAAATAATTGATGCTGAGCAAGATAAGTAGGGACACTAGCAGAACTGCCATTCGATTGAATCCTTTCAAGAAATTGGGAGAAGGGGATCAGCTCTTGCTTCCAATCTTGGCACAAATAGTTTTTACCAACCTGTAAAGCATTTCAACTTTACCAGTTTTCAGTTAATTAAAAAAAAAAAGAAGAAGAAGGAAGAAGAAGGTGATTGAATCAAGCATTTAGTGAAGTAAAAATGCAACTGCAAAAAGCTCTTTTGCCAGAAAAAAGTAAAAATTGAAAAAGCAAAAAATTAAAAGAGAGACAGAGAGAGAATGAAAGAGGAAATTGCGTTCAACATACCATGGATATTTGACTAAGCTAACAACAAAGGATATGAAAGTTTTTGAGACCTAATGGCACATTTTAATTTAAAAAGAACAATTCAGTGGGGAAGATAATGATCTATGGCTCATCTGATATTAGTAGGTATGTAGTGGTCATCACCATTCACTCTATACCAGCCTCCTATTGTTTACCAATACTTGCCAGACTTATCAGTGTTTAATTATGCCTGTTCAATAGCCTAACAAGCCTTGTCTAAAAAATTGTAACTCATCACCAGGAAATCTAACACTGCCTCCCAATTTGATGGCTTTCATATGCTAAAATCCTGAAATTTACACTACTAAAATAATTTAAATTACATTTAATCATCATCTCCTCAAGTTTCCTCACACATCTTGCTCAAAGCTTGTATTTTCAACTTAAGTCTAACAAAGCTCACTAATCACATGGCTCCAAAGATAAGCTGTACAATTCATTCTCTGTTAAACTTATGAAGGAACTAATATCATGTTGCTCTCCGAGTGAATTGGTAACATATGAAAATTACAACATTGAATTAGATTACTATACAGACAATTAATAGCCAAAACTAAAAGAAAAGGTCATCCTTAGCAATTTATTGATTCTTCTGAAATTTATCAAAAGTACAGAAGGATTAATTACCTCAACTGGAACCGTGCGGTCACCAGCAACTTTTTTAAGGTAATCCAAGTCATTCCAGTTTGTCCTAGCTGGCCAATGTGCCATACAATCAGTAATTATAACCGGAGAACCTGATAGGAAATATTCCCTTAAAAATCCCTCCAGCGATAAAGCAGACCTCTTCACCACAAGCTTACAAGATAGTGACCTATTTGGCAAAACCTGAAGCGCCTACAAGTTCAAAAGAAGCACCATCAAGGGTTTATCACCGATTAATTTCTCTCCCAGCAACACGCAACAAGCCAACACAATCCCATTCACACAGTAAACCAGATAAAAAGACACGCTATTATAAAGTGCTGATCTTCATGGCAAAAATAGAAATCAGCTGGGTAAATTCATTACAAATATAGAAGCTTTGTAATACTATTTGATCAAGACTTCTTGAGTCCAAATCTTTCGAAACCTCTATTCTGTCAAATAAATTTCAGCATTACTACAAAGAAAAAAAATTCGGATTTCAAGGAACATTAAGTGCCACCCATGAAAGGTTAAACTGTAATGTGTCATATAATATTCGAAATTAAGCGAAATCACAGCAACTTTAAGCATGGCTTCAATTGAATTACAGGAAAGCTATCTCTAAGCTCAATGTATCTCCAGATAACATACACAATCATAGTGCATTATTAAATTAAACACATGAAAGATTGAATTTCTTTTTTTTTTTTTAAGAAAACGAACCTCACCTTAGCCATATTAAACTCCTCAGAGACTAATCGATTAGCTTCTCTTTCACCAAAACGCTCATTTTCACCTTCTCTAGCTTTCAACGACAAGGTTTCGATAGCAGAATCCAAATCCTTTCGTAAAACCGGCCCGCCCATAATCACTCCCATATCCAAAACCCTATGCGCCTCCTTAAACTCGCCGTTCCGATAATGGTACTTCGCCACATGCAGGCACGCCATCGAGTACGCGTCGCGCCACACCGGTAGCACCGAGTGCCACGGCCCCGAATGCAGCTGCTCCCACGCCAAGTCACGCGCCGCCTCCGCCGCGCGTATGTCCGCCGCCGCCTGAGCCGCCATGCCGACGTAGGCGTATCCGCCGTGCTCCGAAATGGTCTGCAGGAGCCTTGGCGACTCCTCGTCCATGATCGGCGTCAAGAGCTCGTCCATTAGTTTGTCGAGTGGACGCGTGTACGCGTGAAAATTTTTGGACTAAATTGCAAGAAATTGAAAGTTCGAAAATTGAAGCGAGTGACAGCGAGCGAGTAGGGAGTGAGATATTTATAAGCGGGACAAAGAGAGAGAATGATTGGAAGAGGGGTCCTATTTTAATCATTGGAGTACTTGAAGGGGTAGTTATGATATTAACGGAGATATTTGTTAAGATACTTACTTCAGTTATTTCTATGAATGATGAGGGTAAAGATGTAAATTTGTGATGGGCGACCCGAAAATCTTATTATTCAGCTGTTTACTATCTAATTAGCTTAACTGACGAGAGAGAGTGAGATAAGAGGAACTTGAGAGGGGTGATAATGATATTTTGAGATATTTGAAGTGGCAGTTAGTTCGTTATCATGATTGATGAGAGGGAGAGAGAGAGAGAGATATTTTTAAAGCTTCTGTTTTGTGATGGGTACGTAAGATATTTTTCAGTACTTTCTGGGATTTTCTAGAACATTTGTGAAAATTGCTATTGCTTATCTTCATGTCGTTAAGATTATGAACGTGGAATGACCATGCTCAACTAATTTTCTGAAGGTGTGTCCTTTCTTTCTAATGATTTTTTAAAATTTATTTTGAAAATAAAAATATTTATTTTTCTTAAATATAAGTTTTGAACATTAGAGAAAGAGTACAAGAGCTTCTTTTTTTTTTGGAATTAGTTTTTAAAAGATCGAAAATAATAAAATATATATGTTAAATAGAAACGGGTAAAACGCCTAGAAAGTTTTAATTGTCATTCTCAAAACTTATGTTTGAAAAATGACTGACAACACTAATATTGTGCTTTTTTTTTCTAGATAATGAGAGTTGAGGATAAGTGTGAAATACTAACTAGGCAACCCAAGAGGGGGGTGAATTGGGATTTAAAAAATAAGCTAAGCAAACCACACAACAATCCAATCTAATGCCTTAATAAATTCGAAAACAATAAATTCAATGAAAGCACAATAATAAATGAGCAAGGGAAGAGAAAGCAAACTCAAGGATTTTTACGTGGTTCGGCAATCCCCGCCTACGTCCACGCCTCCAAGCTCACCGGGCTTGAGGATTTCACTAAGCTAGCCTCCCAAGGCTTCAAACGCTTACAATTGACTTCCAAGGTGTCAATGGACCTTTACAACAAGAGATTATCCCCAATCTCTTAACCCAAGTGTATCCCAACACTTACAATCACTCAAAGTAAAAGATTACAAATTGTTTTTCTCTCACACAATATTTAAGATTACAAATCAATGCCCAATGTGTGAATAGATGAAGAGAAAATGTGTTTAAAGCTCTATGAAGATTGTATTCTCGAATATAAGCTCAATGGTTGTGTTGTGATCAACCTTTGTTTGGATTTGAATGAGCTTATTTATAGTTGCAGCTGAAAACTAGCCGTTATAGACTGTCTGCACACTGTCGGATCGCCGTTAACTAGATATCGGATCGCCGTTTGACTGGTCAATATGACCGTTGGGGCTGATTTTCAAATTGTCGGATCGCCGTTATCTAGATGTCGGATCGCCGTTAGTGTCCAGAGACTAATCTTCAATTCTGTTAGATGTCGGCGAGCCGTTATCACGAAGTCGGATCGCCGTTAGTGTCCAGAGGCTGATCTTCAATTCTGCTCGATGTCGGCGAGCCGTTAACAAAATGTCGGATCGCCGTTTTCTACAGTGACTGCTACAGTGACTACTACAGTGCACTATTTTGTAAAATAATAGTTTGACCCTCAAACTTTATATAACTGTACTATGGCCCAAAACGGTATGAAACTTTGCAAATAAGTCCAATTTCAGAATTTCTAAATAATACTTTGTTAATCCCAAAACTTTCTGAAATTATGGTATAGCCAAAAATGCTATGACACTTTTCAAATAAGTCCTTCACCAAAATTTCAAGCAATACTTCTTTATTTCAAAGTTTTCAAAATTCTTTCAATTAAACCATAAACTTTGAAAAACAACCAATTTCATAAAATCATTTTTCCATTAAATATGAAACATTTATAATGTGAAAATAATGATTTATTTAAAAAGAATAAAAACAATTTGAGCTTAAAAGATTAATCATTCTTAATGTTGTTTGTTATCATCAAAATCAATATTATGGAAACATATATGTTAACAAAGTGGAGTTGTCTAAATAAAACAAGTTGGATATATGATTTTTATACAAAATATTCATCTTTGAATAAATTATTCTTAAACTATTCACAAACTTCACAAGAATTGATAGTTTTCTTTTTGGTTCTCATCCTGTGTGATAATTTTTGTCATGCAAAATACAGTTTTCATGATATGTTAGTTGATTTAATTTAATTTTTTTCCCTTTTGTTGGTATATATAATATATGTATTTCAATTCCATAATACACTTTGCTCCCACATTTTGCATTTATTCCCAGTTTAGCAAAGTGCTTTTAAAACTGCTTTTAGTGGAATCAACTTCTTGATTGTGTTGTTTGTTTTTTCTGAAAATGGAAAGCAATCCTTTGCATCAACAAATTGCCACAATGAGGCAAAGCTTCTTGGATGAGGTAATTAATTGTGTTCAATTCTCTTGGGATATATAATGTATTCTTCAAGTTTAATTACCCTTTGCTTATTTTTTAATACATTAATGGCAAAAATGTTTTATGATCATCGTAGGAAATTCTCAACGATCAATTTGTTCAACTGGAAAATATGGCTACTGAAGATGATCCTACCTTTGCTGAGGATACAATTAATTTGTATTTCCAAGAAACCACCAAAATAATAGCCACCCTCGAGGAGGAATTGTAAGTTAAAAATAAAATAATTTTTTTTCATTACATATATAAAATAAATCTCAATGATTAATATTAAAAAGAATTAACAATTTTTTTTTTCATTGTAAAGCGTCAAAGACCCCATTGATTACAATGCATTGGAGAAGTGTCTTCATGACTTTAAAGGATTATGTGTGAGGTAAAGGGGAAAAAAAATCTAAAAATATTCATAATGTTATTGTTACTGCAATAAATATTGTAGCTGCATAATTTAAAATGTTCTAAAATATATTGGAATCATTATGATTCTTTTTTGTTTAAATATTTTTCAGCATTGGTGCCAGCAAAGTGCTCATTGAAGTGAATAAGGCAAGAGCATGCTGCGATAATGGGAATATAGAAGGGTAATTTTTTTTAAATTATTTCATTTAGTTTTACCTAATTTTTTTTTAATTTTACAATGTAAAAATAGAAGTTAAAATTTTCATCATCATCTGAGCGCAAAATTATACATGTATTTACAGAGGCAAAGCTGCTTTGGTGAAAGTGAAAATGGAGCAAGAAACTCTCAAGGCTAAGCTTGATTCTTACTTTCAGGTATTTTTTGTTATTAATTTACTTTATTTGTTGCCTAATTATTTGAATATAAAACAAAAATGTTTTGGTAATCAGTGTGTTTATTTGTTAATTACCAGCAGGTGAAGCAAGCGAAGGATCCAAAGTGACGGAGTAATGAAGAAATGGAGACCGACAGAGGACCAAATAAATGAATCCACCATCTTAATATTAATAATTAAAAATAAAATAAACCTCTTGTGCTTGCTGATTTTGAGGTTTTAATTATCTTTTTTTTTGTAGTATCTGAAATAAGGTGGATTAATACTTAGGTTTTAGTATTTATTTAGGAAAATAAACTTGAAATTTATATGAAATAAGTTCTCTCCTTTCTTTTTTATTTTAATGTGATTTCACTTTTTTTATTATCTCTTTGGGTAGTAAATCAACTTATGGAAGTTTTTTTTATCAAAACAGTGTTGTTGTTCTCTTTTTTATAAGATGAAGGTTTAATAATTTTACTACAATTATTATTTGTAATTTCAGTATATGATGGATTATATTGAAATTATAAAACTTCATACAGGGACACAATTTTATTGAAAGACAACTTCCTCTTGCTTTCTCTTCTTCTTTTTTTTTTCTCAATAGAAATTGTTCGATTAATTGAAATTTTATATTAAAAAAAAGCCAATAACTTTATGACAAGAACAAAACAAAGCCTTTGCATTATTGTATCAGAACCAGCAATTGATTATTGGACCTACAAATTTATAAATATGTGACGCTGATATAGAGAGAATGGGTCCTATTTTTATAATTGGAGGAAACGAGAGCGGTAATTATGACATCAACTGAAATATTTGACATGACCTTGTATAATGATTGATGATGATTTTTAAATGATGAAGCAGATATTTGAAAAAACCTTTAATTTTTGGTGCATGGGTGAGTAAGATATTTTCTTTTCCAAGATCTTGATTTTTAGACTTTTCTACAACTTTTGATATGAAAAATTGAAATTTGTGACTGTGATTCTTTTCACGTATTTTGATGGATAAGAGTGATTTAATTAGTTGTTGTTTTCTTATTTTGTTTGTTTAGGAGTCTGTTGGTTGTCATTAATAAGACCTTGATTTTCAGAGGTAAGGTTAATTAGTTGGATTTTGGTTAGCAAATAAATAGTTAATAATCTTAGAGTATGTTCGGTATATTTTGGACTGAATTAAATTATATTCTGTTTTGTCTTGTGTGATGATACATGGTTGGACTGGACTAATAAATTAATAGATTATATCAGTTTAATAGTGATTTGATACTTAAAAAGATATAAAAGATATGTCGGAAATATATATATATATATATATATATATATATATATATATATATATATATATATATATATATATATACTTTTATAATTTTACACTCTTACAGTAATGTTTATTTTTTTATATATTAATAAAAAAATTAGATTATCGAATTAAACCCAAAAATAAAATAAAAAAACAAAAAAGATATATATTAATTTTTGTGGAAGCTCATGTGTGTCCAAAAAAAATTAATTTTGTAAAAAATTAAGTTATCAATTTTTTTTTAAAAATAATATTTTAACTTCTCAACAGAGTGTTCTACAAAAATTAATATATATATTATTTTTATTTTATTTTTTGGTGTTAAACTGGTAATTTAATTTTTTTTAATAATGTTTTAAAAAAGGAATATTATTGTAATAGGGTAATATTGTAAAAATAAGTCAAAATTAACAAAAGGTAATGGCAATAATGTCAATAATTTAATGATAGGGATGATTTGAGGTATTTTTAAAAATATATGAACTAAACGGACACTAACATCAAAATATAAGGACTAAACGAGCTTTTACCCTCATATAATTAACCAATTGAATGATTTAAAGAAGGAAAAAAAATTAATCTCATCCAATAAAAACTTTACTTAAATTTAACATTTTTGTTGTCATTGACTACAAAATTACATATTAGAAAAGCAAAAGCTGCTTACGAAAATTTGAAAATTGAGCAAGAAATGCTCGAGGCTAGCTTGTCTGTAAGTGTAACTTCCCAGTATCGAGTTATTTATTTATATTATTCTTACATTATTGTTTGATTATAAATAAAATGAATTTTGATAATTACTCTGTTAATTTATTTGCTGATTCAATGTAATTAACGTGTTAATTTAAATCTTACTCGTGAAAGTAACTTAGTTCCCACTACAATATGCAAATCCAGCATCAACGATGAATACCGTACCCCCAAATTTTTTTTGCAAATTTCATATTTCGAACCATACAATTCTTTTAGTTTATGATTTGATTATAAATATTAGGATACATTATCTTTTCATCAATGACCTTTCAAAAATTATTGTTTTAACCAAATTAAACAATCTCTCCTTTTTTTTTTTTTTAATTAGCTTTGCTTAGTTTTCTTATCAACTATTTTCCTTTCCTCCATGGAAATTAGTTTTTTTTTTGGGGTTAAATATTTCATTTTTTAAACTCAAAATCTCTTTGTAAAAAAAGACCCAAAACCAATTGCAATGGAGGCATCAGGCATGGAGGCTATATCTGCACTTGATTAATCTAAATTGGTATAGCATATCAATTACTTTATAATTTTTTATCACATATAACCTATATATAATCAACTTTTTGCTTTCTATTTTATTTTGTAATTTAAGTTAGTGGAAATGAACGCTTCAATTGCAAAGAATTTTTTTTTTCAGAAGGAGAAAGCTTTCTTCCTAAATCCTAATATTTCTTTAAATACTAATCTACTATACAACGTTATGCTAATTTTTGTTAGAAGCCATACATATTAGCACATTTATATCGATTTTTGTTTGATTGATGAAATTAATCCTAATACGGTTAAACAAATTACACAAATCAAGTTTGTTCAATCAATCATAACTAAAATTTTATTTTTTTGTTCTTAGTTATTAGTGTTTGTAAATAACTGTTATGAGTTTGCGTAGCAAATTATTATTAACAGATGAATTATTTTTAAGCCACTTGGTGTTTGGCGAAGTGATTTTCAAACAGTTTTATTTAGCTAATCACCCGAGTTTGAATCCTAAAAGAGTAAAGGTTAAAAATTAATTTAAATTTTGTTCACCCCTCTATCTTTAAAAGGAAATATATAAATAAATACATACATACATATGCGTATTTATATATAAAGATTTTTACATGCATGCATATATGTATTTATATATAAATCCAGTTTATTTGGTCATGACGTTGCTTCTGCCGGCAATAAACACGGAAGGCGGGCATATTCCATCAAATTCTCACAATCACCTATAAGTATTCATTGTTATGCATTATTTGTCAAATTGGTGTTGGTTTCTTTATTTCTTTTCTTGGTTGTCAAGTTATTGTTGAAAATTTTTCTCTTATTTCATCGGCGTTCTGTAATAACTATCAATGAACAATGATAGAGAAATTGAAACTATGTTTTAATTAAAAAAATGTTTTATTCTGTTTAAAATTGAATGACAACACTTGAATCAAACAGTCTCAAAACCTTAATTAATTGATCAATAAATATTAAATCTATGAAGCCCTAATCAAGAAAATGATCAATTACGGCATACGGAAACAAGAAATTAAATGGCCCAAGTGTCGAGATAGCTATATACATCTTATTTAAACGAACGTAACACCTTTTTTTTTTTAATTAATACCCCAGATTCGTATGTATGGCATTATCAATTTTCTTTTTCAAAAATGTTACAAACACCGCTTAATATTTCACTTAAATAAACAATTCCGGATGGGTAAAATAATTCTCTTAGGATTTTATGAAATTTTAAAAGGATTATAAACATTTCTCACTTTTACAATAAATCTAATTAAAATATAATTTTTTTCATTTTTAATTCGTCAGCGCAATCTAATTTAAAATATTTGATTAACGTGGTCATTAATTATTCAAATTGACAGAACTTAGGCGAAAGAAATTAACTTAAGAGTGTGTGTGTGTGTGTGTGTATTTGTTAATTAATCGCTGGCTAATTAAGAGCATCATATATTATATATTTAATATAATTGATGCATGTGTTTAATCTTACACCTGAAATAACTCCCATCTACATTACACAAACGCATACACATTATGCATCGAGCATCAACGATGATATTAATTAAAAACAAACTTAAATTAATTGCATGATTTACTCAATGCTCTGTTAATTTGTGGAAGCTGTAACTGCTCTTAAATTAAGCACAACCCACTTCAGCTGGTTTCATAATATTCATTAAATATATATATATATATATATAGAGAGAGAGAGAGAGAGAGAGAGAGAGAAATGTTCTGCTCTGAAATTTTAAAGTGCGGGAAAGTGTGGGAAACCTTTAAAACCACATGATTTTAAAGGTTTAAACTGTAAGCCTTTAAAACCGTGCGGTTTGAAAGCTTTCTCGGACTTTCCCGCACTTTAAAATCTCTGATCAGAAAACTACTATATATATATATATATATATAGACTCATTTCTTTTTAATTCTTAAACCTTTCTTTTTATTTCTAAGCTGTTTTTAGAATTTAAAATTTGAAAAATGTCAAAGAGTCAATTTTGTTGTCATGGCTTTATTTCTTCTGGCAATAAGCACTGAAGGCAGGCCTATTCCATCAATTTCTCCCAGTGATGCACCATCAGCTGTAAATGTTCCCTTTGTTATTTTTTATTGACAAATTGGTGTTGGTTTCTTTATTTCTTTGTTCTTATAAAAATGCTTATGCTTATCTTGTTTATTTATTTGTCAGGTATGGTTTTTAAACAATGACTATTGCTGGCTGGTTGAGTGTCGGATAGGGAAGGATAAGAGTGTTCCCATTGACTTCTTCTCCAGATAGTCATTTTGGCCCAAATTGAATAATTAATTTGTTATTTCTCTTATTGTCATACGAATCTTGCAATAATTTGAGAAATTGAAACTATTTTTTATTAAAAAAAGAAAAAAAATGGGGGAAAGAAAAGGTGTACTATTGTGTTTAATCCAATGATAAAACTCAATCAAACACTGATGAGACATATAATTGATCAATAAATATTCAATATCTATGAGACCCTAATCAAGATTCTGATCAATTACAGCAAACAAAAACAAGAAATCAACGTAAATGAGCAAACACCGATTTCAATGGTTTAGCCGCCAGATGCCTACATCTTAATTATGTGCATTTTCCGGAGTACCCATTTGATTATATCTTAAATTTCTATATATGGCATTATCAAATATGTACTTTTTTTCTTTTTGTAAATGTCACAAACGTTAACAATTCCGGATGGAAAAAAATAATTTTCTTACGATTTTATGAAATTTTAAAAGGATTATAAACATTTCTCATTTGTACAATAAAACTAATTAAGATCTATTCTTTCCATTTTTAATTCATCAAACCAATCTAAAAGTTTTTCAATTGGAAAACTTTTTATCTTTTCCTATTCAGATTTCACTTCGTCAATTATTAGCAACGATTCAATATATTTTATTCAATACTCAGAGCAAAATTGATTGGATAGAATTAGATTCCAATTTCAAGATTAAATCAAATTGCATTAAATTTTAAATAATCTAGTTTCTAAATATTTTACTTTCATTCATTCACCTTTAGTGCTTCACACTATTTGTGAAGAGTTCAGCTTCAGCATAATCTTCATGCGCAATCTATGTTTAAACAAATCATAAAGTAATTTTCATGAAAAAATAAATAAAAGAATTGTTTGCCCACTTTGTTTATTGTGAAAATTCTTGTCATGAGAAATCCAATCTTCACGAGTTATTTTTTTGCTTTTTCCGTATATATTCTTCGATTTCCACAAAGCAATTTTGCAGCTAAATTTTTCCATTTCTTGCCCATTGAGTACTTTGCTTTTAGTTGAAGAAAATTTTACTTTTTTTTTTTAAGAGAGAGAGAGAGAGAGAGAGAGAGAAATGTTCTGCTCTGAAATTTTAAAGTGCGGGAAAGTGTGGGAAACCTTTAAAACCACATGATTTTAAAGGTTTAAACTGTAAGCCTTTAAAACCGTGCGGTTTGAAAGCTTTCTCGGACTTTCCCGCACTTTAAAATCTCTGATCAGAAAACTACTATATATATATATATATATATAGACTCATTTCTTTTTAATTCTTAAACCTTTCTTTTTATTTCTAAGCTGTTTTTAGAATTTAAAATTTGAAAAATGTCAAAGAGTCAATTTTGTTGTCATGGCTTTATTTCTTCTGGCAATAAGCACTGAAGGCAGGCCTATTCCATCAATTTCTCCCAGTGATGCACCATCAGCTGTAAATGTTCCCTTTGTTATTTTTTATTGACAAATTGGTGTTGGTTTCTTTATTTCTTTGTTCTTATAAAAATGCTTATGCTTATCTTGTTTATTTATTTGTCAGGTATGGTTTTTAAACAATGACTATTGCTGGCTGGTTGAGTGTCGGATAGGGAAGGATAAGAGTGTTCCCATTGACTTCTTCTCCAGATAGTCATTTTGGCCCAAATTGAATAATTAATTTGTTATTTCTCTTATTGTCATACGAATCTTGCAATAATTTGAGAAATTGAAACTATTTTTTATTAAAAAAAGAAAAAAAATGGGGGAAAGAAAAGGTGTACTATTGTGTTTAATCCAATGATAAAACTCAATCAAACACTGATGAGACATATAATTGATCAATAAATATTCAATATCTATGAGACCCTAATCAAGATTCTGATCAATTACAGCAAACAAAAACAAGAAATCAACGTAAATGAGCAAACACCGATTTCAATGGTTTAGCCGCCAGATGCCTACATCTTAATTATGTGCATTTTCCGGAGTACCCATTTGATTATATCTTAAATTTCTATATATGGCATTATCAAATATGTACTTTTTTTCTTTTTGTAAATGTCACAAACGTTAACAATTCCGGATGGAAAAAAATAATTTTCTTACGATTTTATGAAATTTTAAAAGGATTATAAACATTTCTCATTTGTACAATAAAACTAATTAAGATCTATTCTTTCCATTTTTAATTCATCAAACCAATCTAAAAGTTTTTCAATTGGAAAACTTTTTATCTTTTCCTATTCAGATTTCACTTCGTCAATTATTAGCAACGATTCAATATATTTTATTCAATACTCAGAGCAAAATTGATTGGATAGAATTAGATTCCAATTTCAAGATTAAATCAAATTGCATTAAATTTTAAATAATCTAGTTTCTAAATATTTTACTTTCATTCATTCACCTTTAGTGCTTCACACTATTTGTGAAGAGTTCAGCTTCAGCATAATCTTCATGCGCAATCTATGTTTAAACAAATCATAAAGTAATTTTCATGAAAAAATAAATAAAAGAATTGTTTGCCCACTTTGTTTATTGTGAAAATTCTTGTCATGAGAAATCCAATCTTCACGAGTTATTTTTTTGCTTTTTCCGTATATATTCTTCGATTTCCACAAAGCAATTTTGCAGCTAAATTTTTCCATTTCTTGCCCATTGAGTACTTTGCTTTTAGTTGAAGAAAATTTTTCTTTTTTTTTTTTTTCATTTCTTGATTTCACCTTCTTTTTCTGTTCGAAAATGGAAAGCAATCCACTGCATCAACAAATTGCCTCAATGAGGCAACACTTATTAGATGAGGTTATTTTATTTTATTTTTTTTGGGGATAAAAAATTAATTAATTTTCATTACTTTTTGCTGATTATATATATTCTATAGGAAATTCTCGACGAGCAATTTGTTGAGTTGGAAGGTTTAGCTTTGGCATCTGATGAGGACGCTAACTTTGTTGAGGATACAATTAATGTGTATTTTGAGGAGTCAAACGAACTGCTACCTATGATTGAGGAGCTATTGTAAGTAAATTCATCAATTTCTCTAATAATAATATTATTATTATTATTGTATTTTTATAAATGCATATATGTACAGGGGAAAAAATCCCATTGAGGGAAGTGAAATGGAGAGGATCCTTCACAGGTTTAAAGGAAGCTGTGCGAGGTAACTAAGGAAAAAAAAATAGTCTAAATATTCATGTTATTGAAATAAATTTATTTATTTATTTATGATATTCACATAATTTAGTGTTATTTTGTAATTTATTTCAATTAATTATTACTTTGGTTTTATAACTTGAATATTTTTAGTGTTGGTGCCAACAAAGTGAAAAATGAAGTGAATGCGGTGATAGCATGTTGCAGAAATGGGGATATCGAAGGGTGATTAATTTTCTTATTAATTACTTAATTTTATTGATTTTCTAGATTTTAAATATAAAATAAAAATGCAAATTAATTAACTGAGTGCAAACTTATAAAATATTAACAGTGCAAAAGCAGTTTTTGAAAAAGTGAAAATGGAGCAGGGCAATCTCAAGGCTAAGCTTGACTCTTACTTTGAGGTATTATTGATGTGTTATTAATTTACTTAATTAATAGTTCTTGCTTAATCATGTGATTAATTATATAAATCATACACATTCTGATAATTGCTCTATTTATCTGTAAATTATCAGCTGGTGAAGCAAGCTAAGGCCTAAGAATCCAAAGTGATGGGGGCACCAAGAAATGGAGACAGAGGAGCAAATGAATTAATCCACCATTTTAATATTTATGAATTAAATTAAAGCTCTGTGTTTGTTGTTTTTGAGGTTTTAACTATCTTATGAACTTTCTTTTTTTCCTTTTTTTTTTTCTGGAAATTGGATTTCCGTTTTGCATCTGAAATAAGGTGGTTTATTTAGGCAAAATAACTTTAATATTTTACAAAAAGATATAATTGTTTCTCATTCTCTGTCTCTCTTCCTTCAATGTCAGTTTGATTATTTTGGCTTATGTTGTCAGTTTTATAAAATCAATACAATCTTGGAATATGTATGAATTAATTAAAAATATATACCCATTAGTCTATATTTCCTGAATTATTTTTCATTTTTATATATGGCAATAAGGTAGGTTTTGGTTATATATGAGTAGAGAGTAAATAGAGAGTAATTCAATGAAACAGACTACGGAGTCCAAGTTTAGAGAAATCAAAATTTCAATTGCAAATTATGAGTTCAAATTAACATGACATGATGCTTAAGATGAGACATATCATAATAAAAATGTGAATAATTAGGCCATATTTATCAAGCAAGCTGCTGCAAAAAGCGTGGCAACAAAAATAAGCAAAGCAAAACAAAACAAAGCAGCAAGCCGCAGCATTGTTTCAGTTTCAGAAAGCATCAGCAGCACACACAAAACTGGCCAGCTAGGGAGCTGTACTACAATACAACACAAATTGTACAGTCTGATTCTAAGACAAATAAAGAAACATGACACCAAAAAAAAAAAAAATTGCAACATCATCATCCAAAATTTCTCAACAATCATGTGGGTAATTAGTTAATTTTGGCAATATAGGAAAAAAAATACAATCATTCTAGAATTTATATAGAACCAAAGCGAAGAAAAAGATTAATATTTTTATAAAATTAAAAGAGCTAGCAAGCAACCATTCTTTTATGAACAAAAACTTTACACAATATTAAAGAGCCATAAGATTAATTAAAAAGAGAGAGCAAGCAAGCTAGCTAGATATAGCTTCACGGACCAGCGGGATTTTTATTGTGATGAAGAGGGTCAGGTCCTGTTGGCACTTTTCTTGCTGAATCTTCTACAACAACATTGGTGAAGTTTGTTGAAGAATCTCCATCTTTTGCTTCAAAGTCCTACTCAGAAACAAAAGATTTAAACCCAATAAATAAGACCAAGAATACCCATTTGATAGAAAAAAAAAAAGTTAAAAAAAAGGTTTTTTTTTTTTTAATATATGGGTTGTGAAAATATGTTACCTGAGTGGCTGTGCTTGTGTGTTCAAAGCCTGAAAATGGCAAGAATAAGAAACAAAGTTAGCATTTTTATTTTTTAAAAAGAGATTAAGAATTTTGAAAAAAAAAAGAAAGAAAGAAAGAAAAGGAAGAAGAAGAAGAAAAAGAGAGAGGCTTTTTTGCTTGCTTAACTAGAGGAGTGGACTAATGGCAACAAAACAAGCATCAAAATGAGCACAAAAGCGTCCATTTTTTTGGCTATCAAAGCCGACTTCACAGCAGTCATTTTTGTTTTGTAAACAGACACAAAGAGAGGTCTCACCAAAATGTTAACATGAAACCACTCTTTTATGGCAACAGAAGGATACCTTAATTACGTTTTTAACCTCAGAGGATTGTAGAATTACTAATTTGCTACCACATGAAACCCAATATTGTGATGAGGGTAAAGTTGTCTTTTCGTAAAGGGCAGGAGGGTATATGAAGAATCAACGTTTGTTTTGGTATGTTTTCAGGACAGGACAGACATCCTCGTACGGAGACTGATTTGCTTGAGCTGAGAGCGACACGTGGCTATATGTAATTGGCTTTGTATTAAAATTTACCGCTAGTGTTGTAATAGTGGCTAAGGAGTAAGGACGGCCCTTTGTTCCTCTGTTAATTATTTATGGAATTAATTTTAAAGGAAAATCACACTTAGGTTTTCTATAAAAACAACACCTATATGCTCACACCATTTAGGACCATAGTCGGCACAAAACGAATAATTAACACAAAACGATTTGTTTGTGCTAATTACAAAAGAATTATTGTAGCTTCAAATCAAAACACACGCACTCATCTTGCTCAAACACAAGCGCAGACCACTCACACACTCGTCTTACTGAAACGCAAACGCTGAGGAGACACAGACTCGCTGGGGAAAGTTTGTTTGACATAAGTTGTCTGACGATTTTGCCCTTGAAATGAAGATTACGGCTCATGACTTAAAATCGCTTGGGTTGTGTTTCTGTTTGATTTCTGTTTCTGCGTTTGTTCTTCCTCTTCGCTTTCGGCGAGTGAAATAAACATTAGATGGAGTTTTATTCAATATTTAAAATTTTTGTTAATTTGTAACGTGATTGGAATTTTAATTATTATAAGACATAAGTTCTGGATCGAATTTTAAAAATACTCTAAAAAATGCAATATGTTATTTGAATACTCTAAAAAATGCAATATGTTCACAAAATGTAATTGCCGATATAATTTCCCAGAATAAAATAATAACTTCTATTATGAATAAAATTAATAATTTATTAACTTCTGCTACAGTATGTTCACCATTATTAACTTCTATTATGAATAAAATTAATAATTTTACTGTCACAACATTACGTCCGACGCTTTCATGGCTAATGATAGCCACCTCTGCTACACTTATGCTCTCGCTGAAAAAATCATTAAAAAAAAAAAGAATATAAGCAGGAAGTTGTTGGCCCGATGTTCGAACGCAAAAAACCCAACCGTCACGAAGAGAATGAAAAACCGGCCATGGTAATTGTTAACATACCCATTTTTATGGCCCTAAAATGACCGGAAAGCGGCATTGAGATTTGGTGGTCCACCGCCGGCTGTATTACTCTCACCATGTCTTCACATGGCTGATCGTGAGAGAGTCTTTGGATTGAACCGTCAACATCTCATGATTATGCCCATTTAAGTCCGTCAAAACCAATTTCCAAATCTGAAACTGGTTTGTCACCTGAATCTTGTTTTATTGCCTGGTTTTCCCCCAACGGATCAGCAGCTCATAACTCACAACAGAACAGCATTTTGCTAATTTCCAATAGCAAGTTCTTACAGCAATTATCAACACAATTTGACGTCGCAATCGAATCTTCACATATTCGTAATTAGCACAACCAAAATTGGGCATTAATCAAACCAATTACTTCCACGAATCGGTTACGGCGGGCGACGACAAGTGAAGCCGAGAGAGTGAAGCTACAGCTGTCGACGGGGCAGAGAGAGAGAGAGAGAGAGAGCCAACGATCAAATGTGGAGAGACCCACGACGAGAGAGAGAGAGAGAAAGCCGAAGGAGTGAGCAGTGAGATGCGTGAGAGGTCGGATGTGGAGAGACCCACAGCGCGAGAGAGAGAGAGAGAGAGCGCCGGCGGTAGAGGAATCCCACGATGCGTTTTGTGAGTTTGCATGAGAGTTGTGAGGCGAGTGCGTGTGTTTTGAAGCAACAGTAACTTCTTTTATAGTTAGCACAAAACGGTTAGTGCTCAGCGTGGGATGAATCTCATTTTCCTTATTAAAATTATGCCACCCCGCAACGAACCATCAAGAGTTTGTCCTAAAAAATCCAATGGTTCACGTTTTCTTCATCAACGAGGCGGTTATTGACATTTGACATAGCTTATCTGAAAAGTTTCTTCAATAAGACTATAAGAGTGGGTAATGGCACAATATTGGGCCTCTCCACTTGGGCTTCTGAATTGGACTTTGGGCTGCAATGTGCTAGGGCCCATAATGCTATTTCTACAAAATCATCATCATCGTTACTTGATTTAACTAAAGAGAGAACCTTCTCAAAAATAAAAATAAAAATAAAGAGAGAATGACACNAGGGCCCATAATGCTATTTCTACAAAATCATCATCATCGTTACTTGATTTAACTAAAGAGAGAACCTTCTCAAAAATAAAAATAAAAATAAAGAGAGAATGACACTTAGGTGGTGTTTGGTTGGAAGGAGAGGAAGGAGAAAACGAAAGTAATTTAAATTCTTTTCTTATTTCTTTTGTTTGATTTACCATAATTTATAAGAATTTAATTTTCATTAGAATTTAATATACATCATAATGTGGAATTTAGATTCCACACCAAAGAGTAACGAATTTGAATTTCTCCTCTATTAGAAGCCAAAATATCCAAAATTACCCTTCAAAATTTTATTAACTTGTTTAATATTATCAAATAATTATTATTTACAATTTTATTTTATCAATTTAATATTTTAAATAATTAATTTGTATTAGTAAAAGTTAAAGCAATGATTTAAATAATTTAATAAAATCATTTCATTTATTTAATTAATTTTAAAAAATAGAAATATAAATTTAGCAATCGCCGGACCGTCGCCTCTGTCGCTGACAACCGCGCGTAAGACATCACCGCCTGTACTTTTGGAGTCGCCGGTCGACGATAAACACAATTTTAATGTCACACAAGCAAAAAAATGAATCTATCTTCCTAAAGTCCGGTTAGCAGAATTTGAAAACTTTCTAACTATCTCATATCCGGACAAACATCAAATATTTCGACCAAATAAGTTGTTTCAATCTATAGATCAACAAATTCTGATAATTTTCATAAAATTCTTGAGTTGAAATGACATGGTACAGTGGTGGCCGGCGGCAAGACGCGGCGGCTCCAGCGGCGACAACTCTTTTTTTTAGTTGTTCAAATAAAATTTTAATATTATAATACATTAATTAAGAAATTATTTTTATTATGTCATAATTTATTTAAAAAATTAAATTAAACCAATTTTAAAATAAAATTATGTTAAAAAACTTTTTGAATAGAGTTTAATTATAAAATATAATTATATTACTTAAAATAATTTTTATTGGTTGTTTATATAGTTTATTAAATAAATTTATTGTTTAATTTTTAAATTATATTTATGATAATTATCAAAAGTTTAACACTAAAGGGTGAAATTGTCCAAATTAAAGTTAAGGTATTTCCTTTCTTTGTATAATTTTATAACAAATCAAACATTAGAAAAGAATTTCAATATACTCTCCTCTCTTTTCCTTAATTTTCTTCAAACCAAACACTACCTAGATCTCTTAAATTGCTCATATTTACAACATACGCTCGCACGTAAAGTGCATTTTTCAATCGGAAGAAAAAATGGAAAATAGATGTTGTGAAATGCTTTTTGAAGTATTTAAAGTGCTGTATTTAATCTGAAAACCCTTTACTCAAAATGCATGTTAACATGTTAAAAGCATTTGCAATTAATCACTGTAACTAACATAAGCATTTATAAACAGTTTGAAAGCAATTTAACATGTTAAAAACATTTTCAATTGCATCTTTAATAATTATTAGTTATCATTTTAGTTGAAGAGAATGAGTTCTCAAGGCTTGATCGAATGTTTCAAGTAATTTTATTTTAGATGACTGTTTGAGGTCAAAGTTTAAGAGAAATAAAGACTAAAAATCAATTTAGATTTAACCCATTCTGCTACATTTTAAAATAAAATCTAAAAATGGTAAATCAAACAAAAGAGCTTTGAGCTGCAATTTTCTTGAGTCCAAATTTAGGGTGTCAAAAATACCCGTTTTGTCCGGATCCAAGCAATGGGGTTCGGGTATGATCTAGGCTATCCCAGACAAAAGCTTGAGGTTTGACCCGAAATCCGAATTTTATTAAAAAAATATAACATATATATTATTACAAATAATTATATTTATTTGATCCATCTATCATATATAGGTAAAATTTTAAACATTTAAAATTCATATTTTTAATGTTCAATTTTATTAAAATAAATTTAAAAAATATAAAATATATACATATATAATATTATAAATATAAAATCCGGGCATAAAAATGCAGATTAAAAAACCTAGCCAAGTGCTGGACTTTTTAAGCCCGGTCTAGGTGTCTAAACATTATAATTTAGTGTTTAAAGAGTATTTCAAATCCGCATAAAATTTGAATTACCAAACCCACCCGCAACCCGCTGCGAGTTTTAATTTTTTTAAGAAAGCTCACCTGCTGCAGGTTTTAATAATTACCAAAATCGTAATGCTACTCATTGGATTTTTTGCGGGTTTTCATATTTAAAATCATAAATGTTCAATATGTAAATATATAATAATGACCTAAAATTTCACATAAAATACTCAATTCTAATTTTAACTAATGTAAATGGAAAATTAAAATTTCAACATCAATCCAACGCAAATTCTCAAACTTAAATATAAAATACATGAATCCATAAAAAAAAACCACAAATTAGTATCTAAAAATAACAATTATCATTTCGTGTTATCATTCAACATAAGTTTTAAGAGAATATCTTCATTTCATTCACCACCATTAGCATCCATCCAACACGATTTGTACAATAATGATTAAGATTCATATTTTCTAAAGAATAATACTTTTTAACTACTAATTCAAAAAATAAAATTATAATAATGAAATAATCCATGCATTAAGTTAAAGAATAAGAGTTCATACAAAATTATAATAAGTATATAATAGTCAATGCATTAAGTTAAAGCCTATTAGGCATGTTGCGACTTACACACACATTTGTACTTTACATTATTTACTTTATATGTTTTTAAATTTAAATATTTTTCTATTAAAATTAAATTAAAAATATTTAAAAAAACCTAAAGCTTAGCAGATACCCATGCGGGTATCTTTCGGATATTTGACTAATACCAAACCCACCTGACACCTAGTGCGGATTTCAATTTATAATACCAAACCCTCCCACAACACACAAAATTACTTGTAGTGGACGGATTTTGGCAGACAATTTGGGTAGGTTTGCAGATACTATCGCCATCCCTATTCAAGTGATCAAAATCAACCCTAAAACGTTGCGTTTCACATCTATGATTTTTCCATTCTCAACATCACATCAAAGGCAACTACTAGCTAAATTTCTATTGTTCATGGTAGCTTGTGGAAGCTATAGAAATTAGAAGCCAGATACGTTAAAGACTCTCTTTGGAGAAAAAATTAATGAAAAAAATTACTATGATTGGCAGTAGGTGTTTGTTTAAGGTTATGCAAAAATACAGGCTCTCAATACACAGTTAAAATTTAATTATCAATATATTTTTATTCAATAATTACTAATCATAATTTTTTAAAAAATCAATACATAAATAAGACGCATCACTGCACTTGGGACAAATAAGATTATAAATATTATTTATTTTCCAATAACACACAAATATATATTCTATTAGAACTACGACCTGGTGTTTGATTCTCATTCAACTTTAATTTTTATTCCAATTCTTTTGGCCCATTTCTGAGAACTTGGCTTTCGACCTATAATTAATTTCCGTTCGGAATTTCCTTTTCGACACAGAAATGCTCAACCAAACATTTCTTTCCTCTAATGAGAAAAAAACTCGGAGCAACTCTGGTCCCCCAGAGGGATTTTTAATTCCGAGTCCCCTAATAGTTTCATAATTATGTAGCTATACCGTATATTGAATTATTTTACATGAATATTCCAAAGAAGAGTGTAAAAAGTCCATGAATAATAGGACATAAGTGTTCCATATGGAAAAAAATAATAATCACTGACTAGAAAGTCCATGAATGTCAAGAGCAGAAAGGAACGAGGACCTAAGATGTGTCTTAATTTTTGTTTGGTACGACTTATTTAATAACTAAAAGTATTTATTTGATTCTTAAATTTTTTTAAAAAATAATTTTCATATTGTTTGGTTGTGTTTTTAAGTAGAACTTTTGGTGATTAAATAAGTTATTTTGTCTCTACTAGTGAAAACTCAAATTTTAAACCTTTGGGAGTAGAGATTGCAGAGTTTTTTTTTAAAATTATCTAAAATGCTTTAACATTATTTCACACATGTCATAACATAAATTTAAAATACTTATTTATTAAAATAACTTTACAATTTTTGATAAAAACTCTCATCGACAGCCAACCAATCAATTAAGCTTCTTTTTAGCAAAAACACTCATCGTAAAAGCTCTACTTAAATAAGCTTTATTACTAAACAAAGCTGTACTCCAAATTGAAAACCATAATCATTGACTATAAAGTCCATGAATATTAATAGCAATTTATAAAAAGTAAATAGACATATATCATCAAAAATTAATTATTGGTTATATATTTACAGATCTAATTTCTTAAAAATTAATTCTTCATTTGATCCAGGTTAAGGTTATAAGACGTGGATTAATTTCTTCCTCAATCCTTCTTATAAGGCTTGACAAGAAAGTGGATATGCAATCGTGATTGATTGATCATGCTGTGTATTCAGACGAGTTCTTCTTATTTTCAAAAATAAATAAATTTAGAACGGAAATCTCCGAGTATATCACAGTCGTACTCGTGCTAATAACGTTGTGGACTATCCCCTTTTCCGCAGTTTTGATAGAGATTAATCAAGCTAGACTAAAACTTGACGGGGAAAAATATTTTTATTCAATGCCACAGCCAATACGTAAATGAATGCCTCTGGATCTGCCTGCATTTTACAGCTTATGATTTTCTTAATCATTCTTCTGAGACTGGGAGCCTAGCTAGTTGCATATATTTCCAGAAATATTTGTCACTAAGTGGTGCCTACGTAAAACAACAAATATTTTTCCATAGCATGTTATCTTATAATTTTTTTTTTTTGACAATCCCTGACGGTATGAGAGGAGTTTATTAATTAAAAGAAATAAAAAATAAACCTAGTTGGTAGGGAAGAGTGAACTTTACCCTTCAACATATATATGCAAAGCACTAAAATAAAGAGAGGATAAATTCTAGAAAGAATTAGAACATAAAGAAAGAATTATCTTATAAAGAAAAATTGTTAAAGATACAAAAGGGAGACATGAAGAACTGTAACACCATATGGCGTTATTATGTTAATTGATTATTTTATCTTTTTCTCCTTTACCTGTGTGGTGTAAAAATTAATAACTTTGCTTTCCTTCTGTTTAATTTTTCTGTCTAAGTAGGATTATTTTCTTATAAATTTAAATTAATGCATAAGATATTATCTTATAAATTTAACTTGGAACCAACATGCTAAAGTTAATAATTCGATAAATCACCCAAGTTGTTGGAAATTTTCTCATGAAGTGTTGGAAAGATTCTTAAGACAGTTGTTCTCGACTTAAATGTATTCCTTCTTTCCAACATTTTTCTCGTCAACAATTTCAAAAGATATTCCTACGTTAAACTGATACTATAGAATTAAGAGTCTTCCTGGAGTCTCGGTTGCTGGTGTGTGTATGTGTGTATATATATGTCAAGTTCTCGTTCATGATATGCATGCAAAGGACGATAACATAAACAACATGGGATTGCCAATCTTTAATATTCTGATCCCATTTCTTTTGTTAAATTTTTCACATACCGTGACTTCTGATTCTAGTGGAGAAGCGTATGCTCTTCTCAATTGGAAAACAAGCCTTCAAAATCAAAATCTTAACTCCTCTCTGTTGTCATCATGGACACTTTATCCAGCTAATGCAACCAAAATAAGCCCATGTTCTTGGTTTGGAATTTCTTGTAACCATGCAGGAAGCAGAGTCATCATTATAAACCTGAGCACTTTGGGTTTAAATGGTACGTTTCAGGATTTTTCATTCTCATCATTTCCTCATCTTGTGAATCTTAACCTAAGCTTCAATTTATTCTTCGGAAACATACCCCCTCAAATCGGTAACCTCTCCAAGCTTCAAAATCTTGATCTTGGCAGTAATCAATTATCTGGGGTAATACCACTAGAAATTGGCAAGCTAAATCAGTTGAGGAGACTTTACCTTGACATGAATCAGTTGCATGGCACAATTCCACCAGTAATAGGTCAGTTAAGTCTTATTAATGTGCTTGCCTTTTGTCATAACAATGTTTCTGGTAGGATCCCTTCGTCTTTGGGTAACTTAAGCAACTTGGCTCTTTTGTATCTTAATAATAACTCCCTTTTTGGCTCTATTCCTACTGTTATAGGAAACTTGAAGTCTCTTTCAACTCTAGATTTGAGCCAAAATCAACTCAATGGTTCAATTCCATGTTCTTTAGATAACTTAAGTAACTTGGACACCTTGTTTCTTCAAAAAAATTCACTTTCTAGTTCTATTCCTTCGATTATAGGAAACTTGAAGTCTCTTCTCCAACTAGACTTCAGTGAAAATCAACTCAGTGGTTCAATCCCCCTTTCCTTTGGTAACTTAAGCAGCTTGACAATGATGTCTCTATTTAATAATTTGCTTTCTGGTTCTGTCCCTCCCATTCTAGGAAACTTGAAGTCTCTTTCAACACTAGGGCTGCACATAAATCAACTCAACGGTTTGATTCCTCCTTCAATTGGTAATCTTAGTTCTTTACGAACTTTATACCTTTACAACAATAGTCTTTACGGTTTTGTTCCTGAGGAAATAGGACACTTGAAATCTCTTTCTGAATTAGAGCTATGCACAAATCATCTTAGTGGGGTTATTCCTCATTCAATTGGCAATCTCACTGAGTTGGTTATATTAAACATGTGTGAAAATCATCTTCTTGGTCCAATCCCTAAAAGTTTGAGAAATTTAACAAGCCTAGAAAGAGTACGTTTTAACCAAAACAATCTCTCTGGAAAGGTGTATGAAGCTTTTGGTTATCATCCAAACCTAACTTTCCTAGATCTCAGCCAAAATAACTTTTACGGTGAAATCTCATTTAATTGGAGAAACTTTCCAAAATTAGGCACTTTCAATGTTTCTATGAATAATATTTATGGGAGCATACCTCGTGGGATTGGAGGCTCATCCAAATTACAAGCTCTTGACCTTTCTTCAAATCACATTGTTGATAAAATTCCAGTGCAATTGGAAAAGTTATTTTCTCTAAACAAACTAATTCTGAATTTGAATCAACTCTCTGGAGGTGTGCCTCTAGAATTTGGCTCATTAACTAAACTTGAATACTTGGACTTGTCTGCAAACAAATTGAGTAGCTCCATTCCAAAAAGTATAGGCAACTTGTCGAAGTTACACTACTTGAATCTGAGCAACAATCAATTTAGCCATAAAATTCCAACTGAATTTGAGAAGTTGATTCATCTTTCAGAGTTAGATTTGAGTCATAACATTCTCCAGGAAGAGATACCACCTCAAGTTTGTAACATGGAAAGCCTGGAGAAGCTGAATCTCTCCCACAATAACCTCTCTGGTTTCATTCCAAGATGCTTTGAAGAAATGCGTAGCTTGTCATGCATTGACATATCCTATAATGAGTTACAGGGACCAATTCCTAATAGCACAGTGTTCAAAGACGGTTTAATGGAAGGGAATAAAGGATTGTGTGGCAATTTTGAGGCGTTACCATCTTGTGATGCTTTCACGTCCCACAAACAAACTTCGAGAAAGAAATGGGTTGTGATTGTTTTCCCTATCCTAGGAGTGATTGTGTTTTTTATTGGTTTGATTGGATTATTCTTCTTTCTTCGACAAAGGAAGAAGGACTCACAAGAAGAACAGACTAACTCTGTGAATCGTTTGAGATTTCTTTCGGTATTAAATTTTGACGGGAAAATTATGCACGAAGAAATCATTAAAGCAACAGATGATTTTGATGAGAAGTTTTGCATTGGAAAAGGTGGACAAGGAAGTGTGTATAAAGCTGAGCTACCTTCTGGCGATATCGTAGCAGTTAAAAAATTCAACTCCCAGTTGTTTTCCGGTAATATGGCTGATCAGGATGAATTCTTGAATGAGGTTTTGGCATTGAATGAGATACGACATCGAAATATTGTAAAATTTCATGGATTTTGTTCTAACACCCGACACTCATTTTTAGTTTGTGAATATCTTCATAGGGGTAGCTTGGCTAGAATCCTCGATAATAATGCAACAGCAAAAGAATTGAGTTGGAATCGGAGAATAAATGTGATTAAAGGAGTAGCTAATGCTTTGTCCTACTTGCATCATGATTGTCTCCCATCGATTATTCATCGAGACATATCAAGTAAGAATGTGTTGCTTGATTCAGAATTTGAAGCCCATGTTTCAGATTTTGGAATTGCCAAGTTTGTCGAGCCATACTCGTCTAACTGGACTGGATTTGCAGGCACATTTGGATATGCTGCTCCAGGTATGTGTTTCTCAGCCCTTGTATATATTTCTTTAGGAAAAAAAAAATGAACATCTCGTGGTTTGATAAAATAGTCATTGAAACCCCATTATTTTTAAAATTGGTCGCACATACCTCTTTTTAAACCTACATCCCATAAGGAGGCCTGCTTTACTAGTTTGAAACACAAAATAGGGATATACATCCTAAAAAGAGATTTATATGACCATTTATGAAAATAAGAAGGTCTTTACGACCGCTATATAATTAAAATCATGGAAGGTATCACTATCCTTTTTCCTTTCTTTTTTAGTAAAAGATTAATATGTTAGTATATTTTGTGAACTGCAGTTTAATTTTTAAACATCTTATAACATGTGAAGGAAAAAAAAAAGAAAGAAAGAATGCAAAGAAAGTCTAGTTCCATCTTGCCATCGTGTGGCTTTGCCCTAGCATATATTATTTGCTCATTTGAGATAAACAATTATTAATTAGTTATTGATGCTACACTTTATGATATTATTGTCTATCAACTTGCAGAGATTGCTTACACAATGAGGGCTACTGAAAAATACGATGTGTATAGTTTTGGAGTGTTAGTATTCGAAGTGATCAAGGGAAATCATCCAAGAGATTTTTTTTCCATAAACTTTTCTTCATTTTCCAATATGATCGTAGAAGTTAATCAAATTTTGGATCCTCGGCTTCCAACTCCGTCCCCTAGTCTTGTGGACAAGCTGATATCGATTATGGAGGTTGCCATTTTATGCTTAGATGAGAGTCCAGAAGCTAGACCAACCATGGAAGAAGTCTGCAATTTATTATGCAAATAAATCAGCCAAGTCATTTTTTTTTCCTAGTCTGTTTCTAATTATTTGTTACTATTCGTATGACAGCTTTGAAACCTGTAGTGAATGTAAAATATTTTATAGTTGAAAACTTGACATAAATATGGATTTGATCATTTGAATTAGAGAGATCTTATGCTTTCTCATTGCGGCCGCTAACTATGCCCGAGCTCTGAAACTTTTCATGAGATGATATTGGCGTCCGCCTCAGGCTAGTTGATTAAGGTGAACGCTGATGGTCTTTTGAAAAGTAGTTTTGGGGATTCTGCTTCTCTGACGATCTTTAGGGACGCTCATGGCTTTCATCTTAAGGGCTTTGGTCATCATACTGCTTATTATGCTAAGATACTTGCTGCGATCTTAGCCATTGAAGCAGCAGGTGATTATGGTCAGAATACGTTATGGCTTGAAATAACTTACTCTATGTTGTTTCTTCATTAAATGGTGAAGATTAGATGACATAACTTTATTAATTTCAATAATATTTTTCTCTCTTTCGTCCATAATACTCTATCCTTCTCTCCTGCCTCAACCAAATTTCTCATCCCACTATCCTCTTTATTATTAAATCCAAATCTATTTATATTTTTCTGTATAGCAATATAGTTGATATCACTCAAAATAATTACAGATTTTAATTCAAAATCTTAAAATCATACCAAGTTCCTCACTTTTAATTGCTTAGAAAAAGCAACAGCAAAGCCAATGCTGATTTTGTAAAGTCACATTAATGGTCATAATATATAAGAATGGGATTCGTGAAGAAGAGGTGAGCAATTCTTTAGCTATTCACCTTATTCATGCTTTCCGTATGCCTTAGATTTGATAGTCAAATTAATCAGTACTTAAGTGTTGTGCTGTGAAGGAGCTCTTTGGGTAAAGGATTTATCATTTCAAAAGATAAAGTGATTCAGTTATTTGGTGTTGCTGTTCATTTCTCTCCATGGTAAGTCAAGAACTAGGAGAGAGAGATAACAAATTCGGTGGAGGGAGAAAAGTGAATAGAGTATTGTTAAGGAAAGAGAAAAAAATATTAATGAAATTAATAAAGCCTCACTATTCATTTTTGTTAAATCTAATGATTCAAAATTGTTGTAAAAAGAAGTTATCCTACTTAATAGATTAGTTTTTTTATTAAATATTTAGAATTCTTAGGTCAAACCAACATATATTATTGTGAGCCACGCTATTATAGAAATAACCCACCCACAATAAATAAAAGGGACTGAAATTTTCCAAATAAATGTTATAATTTTGACATAATTTATTTTTATTAATTTATATTTTTATCCTACTAATAAATTTATGCCGAATCAATTTATACTATCATTACTTCTTTTCAAATTAGCCCGTCTATGATGCAACGATCTTAAATTCCGGCACAATAGTCCGGTCCAACAAAAGAAAGTCAAAAGTGGCGTGTTGGCAATATGCTAAAGCTCCAATTTCCAGTTTCTCTCGTGCTTCTCTCGCCTTTCTAGATGCCTAACAACACTCTTTCCAGTTAAACTAGCGGAAGTAATTTGGCAATGCATTTCTTCGTCAACGATCATGTTTTCCTCATCAACCATGGGAAAACAATAATGTTGTGGGCCGTGGGGTTCGTTGAAGCAGTAAGGTCTATTTAGAATTCAAATTAAGATTTTTTTGTTGCAACAGATTGTATTTTTAATTTATAATACTAAACCCACCTTATGCAACATATTACATATGATAATCTCCAATACCAAACCCACCTGCAACTTAGTGCGGATTTCAATTTATAATACCAAACCCTCTCACAACCCACAAAATGACCTAAAGTGGACGGGTTTTGGCGGATAGGTTTGGCAGATTTGCGGATACTATTGTCATCTTTATTCAAGTGATCAAAATCAACCCTAAAACGCTGCATTTCACATCTCTGATTTTTCTGTTCTCAACATCACATGAAAGGCAACTACTAGCTTAATTTCTATTGTTCATGGTAGCCTGTGGAAGCTATAGAAATTAGAAGCCAGATACGTTAAAGACTCTCTTTGGAGAAAAAAGTTAATAAAAAAAATTACTATGATTAGCAGTAGGTGTTTGTTTAAGGTTATGCAAAAATACAGGCTCTCAATACACAGTTAAAATTTAATTATCCACATATTTTTATTCAATAATTACTAATCATAATTTTTTAAAAAATCAATACATAAATAAGACGCATCACTGCACTTGGGACAAATAAGATTATCAATATTATTTATTTTCCAATAACACACAAATATATATTCTATTAGAACTACGACCTGGTGTTTGATTCTCATTCAACTTTAATTTTTATTCCAATTCTTTTGGCCCATTTCTGAGAACTTGGCTTTCGACCTATAATTAATTTCCGTTCGGAATTTCCTTTTCGACATAGAAATGCTCAATCAAACATTTATTTCCTCTAATGAGAAAAAAAACTCTGAGCAACTCTGGTCCCCTGAGGGATTTTTAATTGGAAGTCCCCTAATAGTTTCATAATTATGTAGCTATACGGTATATTGAATTATTTTACATGGATATTCCAAAGAAGAGTGTAAAAAGTAGGGATGGCAAAACATCGGGTCGGGCTCGGGCTTGGCCAAACCCGACCCGACCCGATCAATAAAGAACTAAAGCCCGACACTAAAAAAGCCCTACCTATTTATAGTTAGGGTCGGGTCGGGCCCGACCCGAATCGGGCCAACATCGGGTCGGGCTAAACCCGACCCTACCAAAACCATTTTCTAGATGCAGCTGCAACTTGCATTTCCAGATTGCTTAAGATGCTCGTGTGCTGTCCAAGCTGCTCATGTGCTGTCCACATGCCTCAATTAATTAACCACCAAAGCACTAAAATGCTATGCCGTTTTGATGCTTATGGAAATTCCACAATGGAATCAATTTGAAGGTCACACAAGAAGCACATGACTAACTTAAACATCAATAACAATAAGGCTGATATGCAGTGCAGCCACAATTCAATTCTCAATTCCACAACCAATTCCACAATCATTTCAATCATTTCCAAAACCATTTCCGACAGTGAGACGCGACTACGAGACGCGGCTGATTGGCTGGCGTACGTCGACAGTCACGATGCTGCTGGCTGATTCGGCGGTGGGCTGGCTTAGTGGCTTAGGGTTTTTGAGAATTTGAGAGCTGTGCGTGTGTTGTGTCTTGTGTGATGCAGTTGTTGCCTGTTTGTGATGTGTGTGTTCCGTGCAGCGTGTGTGAATTGTGATGTGTTGTGAATTTTTTTTTTTTTTTGCAAATAGGGTCGGGTCAGGTCGGGTTGGCTTTAAGCCCGACCCTAACCCTAAATTTNTTATATTTTTATCCTACTAATAAATTTATGCCGAATCAATTTATACTATCATTACTTCTTTTCAAATTAGCCCGTCTATGATGCAACGATCTTAAATTCCGGCACAATAGTCCGGTCCAACAAAAGAAAGTCAAAAGTGGCGTGTTGGCAATATGCTAAAGCTCCAATTTCCAGTTTCTCTCGTGCTTCTCTCGCCTTTCTAGATGCCTAACAACACTCTTTCCAGTTAAACTAGCGGAAGTAATTTGGCAATGCATTTCTTCGTCAACGATCATGTTTTCCTCATCAACCATGGGAAAACAATAATGTTGTGGGCCGTGGGGTTCGTTGAAGCAGTAAGGTCTATTTAGAATTCAAATTAAGATTTTTTTGTTGCAACAGATTGTATTTTTAATTTATAATACTAAACCCACCTTATGCAACATATTACATATGATAATCTCCAATACCAAACCCACCTGCAACTTAGTGCGGATTTCAATTTATAATACCAAACCCTCTCACAACCCACAAAATGACCTAAAGTGGACGGGTTTTGGCGGATAGGTTTGGCAGATTTGCGGATACTATTGTCATCTTTATTCAAGTGATCAAAATCAACCCTAAAACGCTGCATTTCACATCTCTGATTTTTCTGTTCTCAACATCACATGAAAGGCAACTACTAGCTTAATTTCTATTGTTCATGGTAGCCTGTGGAAGCTATAGAAATTAGAAGCCAGATACGTTAAAGACTCTCTTTGGAGAAAAAAGTTAATAAAAAAAATTACTATGATTAGCAGTAGGTGTTTGTTTAAGGTTATGCAAAAATACAGGCTCTCAATACACAGTTAAAATTTAATTATCCACATATTTTTATTCAATAATTACTAATCATAATTTTTTAAAAAATCAATACATAAATAAGACGCATCACTGCACTTGGGACAAATAAGATTATCAATATTATTTATTTTCCAATAACACACAAATATATATTCTATTAGAACTACGACCTGGTGTTTGATTCTCATTCAACTTTAATTTTTATTCCAATTCTTTTGGCCCATTTCTGAGAACTTGGCTTTCGACCTATAATTAATTTCCGTTCGGAATTTCCTTTTCGACATAGAAATGCTCAATCAAACATTTATTTCCTCTAATGAGAAAAAAAACTCTGAGCAACTCTGGTCCCCTGAGGGATTTTTAATTGGAAGTCCCCTAATAGTTTCATAATTATGTAGCTATACGGTATATTGAATTATTTTACATGGATATTCCAAAGAAGAGTGTAAAAAGTAGGGATGGCAAAACATCGGGTCGGGCTCGGGCTTGGCCAAACCCGACCCGACCCGATCAATAAAGAACTAAAGCCCGACACTAAAAAAGCCCTACCTATTTATAGTTAGGGTCGGGTCGGGCCCGACCCGAATCGGGCCAACATCGGGTCGGGCTAAACCCGACCCTACCAAAACCATTTTCTAGATGCAGCTGCAACTTGCATTTCCAGATTGCTTAAGATGCTCGTGTGCTGTCCAAGCTGCTCATGTGCTGTCCACATGCCTCAATTAATTAACCACCAAAGCACTAAAATGCTATGCCGTTTTGATGCTTATGGAAATTCCACAATGGAATCAATTTGAAGGTCACACAAGAAGCACATGACTAACTTAAACATCAATAACAATAAGGCTGATATGCAGTGCAGCCACAATTCAATTCTCAATTCCACAACCAATTCCACAATCATTTCAATCATTTCCAAAACCATTTCCGACAGTGAGACGCGACTACGAGACGCGGCTGATTGGCTGGCGTACGTCGACAGTCACGATGCTGCTGGCTGATTCGGCGGTGGGCTGGCTTAGTGGCTTAGGGTTTTTGAGAATTTGAGAGCTGTGCGTGTGTTGTGTCTTGTGTGATGCAGTTATTGCCTGTTTGTGATGTGTGTGTTCCGTGCAGCGTGTGTGAATTGTGATGTGTTGTGAATTTTTTTTTTTTTTTGCAAATAGGGTCGGGTCAGGTCGGGTTGGCTTTAAGCCCGACCCTAACCCTAAATTTGTTCGGGCCTTAAAATTGTGGCCCGAACCCGACCCGAAACCCGAAAATTCGAGCTAAAGCCCTAACAATTAGGGTCGGATCAATCGGGCTAAAATTAGGGCCGGGCTAAATTGCCAAGCCTAGTAAAAAGTCCATGAAAAATAGGACATAAGTCTTCTATATGGAAAAAAAAATCACTAACTAGAAAGTCCACGAATGTCAAGAGCAAAAAGCAATGCGGAAATCAGACGTGTCTTAGTTTTTGGTTGGCGTGATTTATTTAATGACTAAAAATACTTATTTAATTCTTAAAAGCTCTTTTTAAAATTTTTCATATTGTTTGGTTGTGTTTTTAAGTAGAACTTTTAGTGATTAAATAAGTTATTTTGTCTCTACTGGTGAAAACTCAAATTTTAGACCTTTGAGAGTAGAGATTGCAGAGTTTTTTTTTCTTTTTAAATATAAATGATCTAAAATGCTTTTAAATTATTTCACTATCTTATTTCATTCATTTCATATTATAACTTTAAAATACTTGTTTATTAAAGTAACTTTACAATTTTTTATAAAAGCTCTTATCAACAATCAACTAATCAACTAAATTTCTTTTCAGCAAAAGCTCTACTCGTAAAAGCTCTACTTATATAAGCTTTATTACTAAACGAAGCTGTACTCCAAATTGAAAACGATAATCATTGACTATAAAGTTTATGAATATTAATAACAGTTTATAAAAAGTAAATAGACATATATCATCAAAATTAATTATTGGTTATGTATTTACAAATCTTTCTTAAAAATTAATTCTTCATTTGATCCAGGTTAAGGTTATAAGACGTGGTAAACTAATTTCTTCCTCAATCCTTCTTATAAGGCTTGACAAGAAAGTGGATGTGCAATCGAGATTGATTGATCATGGTGTGTATTCAGATGAGTTCTTCTTATTTTCAAAAATAAATAAATTTAGAACGAAAATCCCCGAGTATATCACAGTCGTACTCGTGCTAATAACGTTGTGGAATATTCCCCTTTTCCTCAGTTTTGATAGAGATTAATCAAGCTAGACTAAAACTTGACGGAGAAAACTATTTTTATTCAATGCCACAGCCAACACGTAAATGAATGCCTTTGGATCTGCCTGCATTTTACAGCTTATGATTTTCTTAATCATTCTTCTGAGACTAGGAGCCTAGCTAGTTGCATATATTTCCAGAAATATTTGTCACTAAGTTGTGCCTACGTAAAACAACAAATATTTTTCCATAGCATGTTATCTTATAAGTTTTTTTTTTTTTGACGATCCTCGACGGTATGACAGGAGTTTATTAGTTAAAAGAAATGAAAAATACACCTAGTTGGGAGGGAAGTAGTGAACTTTACCCTTCAACAAATATGTGCAAAGCACTAAAGTAAAGAGAGAATAAATTCTAGAAAGAATTAGAACGTAAAGAAAGAATTATCTTATAAAGAAAAACTGTTAAAGATGCAAAAGGTAGACATGAAGAACTATAACACCATATGGCGTCATTATGTTAATTGATTATTTTTTCTCCTTTATCTGTATGGTGTAAAAATTAATAACTTTGCTTTTCTTCTGTTTAATTTTTCTGTCTAAGTAGGATTATTCTCTTATAAATTTAAATTAATGCATAAGATATTATCTTATAAATTTAACTTGGAACCAACATGCTAAAGTTAATAATTCGATAAATTACTTAGTCCCAAGCTGTTGGAAATTTTCTCACGAAGCGTTGGAAAGATTCTAAAGACAGTCGTTCTCAACTTAAATGTATTTCTTCTTTCCAGCATTTTTCTCGTCAACAATTTCGAAAGATATTCCTACGTTAAACTCATACTAAAGAATTAAAAGTCTTCCTGGAGTCTCGGTTGCTGGTGTGTGCACTTGTGTATATATATGTCAAGTTCTCGTTCATGATATGCATGCAAAAGACAATAACATAAACAACATGAGATTGCCAATCTTCATTATTCTGATCCTATTTCTTTTGTTAAATTTTTCACATAACGTGACTTCTGATTCTAGTGAAGAAGCGTATGCTCTTCTCAATTGGAAAACAAGCCTTCAAAATCAAAACCTCAACTCCTCTTTGTTATCATCATGGACACTTTATCCTGCTAATGCAACCAAAATAAGCCCATTTTCTTGGTTTGGAATTTCTTGTAACCATGCAGGAAGCAGAGTCATCAGTATAAACCTGACCACTTTGCGTTTAAATGGTACGTTTCAGGATTTTTCATTCTCATCATTTCCTCATCTTGTGAATCTTAACCTAAGCTTCAATTTATTCTTCGGAAACATCCCCTCTCAAATCGGTAACCTCTCCAAGCTTCAAAATCTTGATCTTGGCAGTAATCAATTATCTGGGGTAATACCACTAGAAATTGGCAAGCTAAATCAGTTGAGGAGACTTTACCTTGACATGAATCAGTTGCATGGCACAATTCCACCAGTAATAGGTCAGTTAAGTCTTATTAATGTGCTTGCCTTTTGTCATAACAATGTTTCTGGTAGGATCCCTTCGTCTTTGGGTAACTTAAGCAACTTGGCTCTTTTGTATCTTAATAATAACTCCCTTTTTGGCTCTATTCCTACTGTTATAGGAAACTTGAAGTCTCTTTCAACTCTAGATTTGAGCCAAAATCAACTCAATGGTTCAATTCCATGTTCTTTAGATAACTTAAGTAACTTGGACACCTTGTTTCTTCAAAAAAATTCACTTTCTGGTTCTATTCCTTCGATTATAGGAAACTTGAAGTCTCTTCTCCAACTAGACTTCAGTGAAAATCAACTCAGTGGTTCAATCCCCCTTTCCTTTGGTAACTTAAGCAGCTTGACAATGATGTTTCTATTTAATAATTTGCTTTCTGGTTCTGTCCCTCCCATTCTATAGTGAATGTAAAATATTTTATAGTTGAAATAAATATGGATTTGATCATTTGAATTAGAGAGATCTTATGCTCTCTCATTGTGGCTGCTAACTATGCCGGTGCTCTAAAAATTTTCATGAGATGAATTGGCGTCCACCTCAGGCTAGTTGATTAAGGTGAATGCTGATGATCTTTTAAAAAGTAGTTTTGGGGATTCTGCTTGTCTGACTATCTTTAGGGACGCTCATGGCTTTCATATTGGAGGGCTTTGGTCATCATATTGGTTATTATGATGAGATACTTGCTGCGATCTTAGCCATTGAAGCATCAGCTGATTATGGTCAGAATACGTTATGGCTTGAAACTTACTTGATGTTGGTTCTTCATTTATTTGACAATCCAAAGCTGGATCCTCCTTCGATTCTAAGAAATCGTTTTATTAATTTTCATTCCTTGATTGATTCTGTGGATTTTGACTTGGATTTGTCTTACTCTACAATGACATTGCTAGTCTCTTGTGTAAAGATGTTTGCTACCGCATGCTGTTGTGAAAATTTTAATGTATATGTATATAAATTATGCTCATCACATGCTTTTGTATTTTTGCTAGTTTAGCTTGTCGCTAGAGCTTTCTTTTTTATTAATTCAAGTCTTAGATTTGAAGGGGTAACATTATGTCCACCTAGCTGGTTATGCATAAAGGACTTTGATCGTCTCCTTATTTTTGTTTTTCCAAACCTTCTGAGGATTTTGTGGTATGTGGCAATAAGTAAATTGAATGATTTTTTTTTTTAAATAGTGATAGATAGGCTTTTTTATTTTCCAATTCTAAAACCCGAAAGCATGGAAATTAGAAATAAAAATCACATAAGAAAACAAACCTAAAAGTGCCACAAATCGAAATCTAAGGATCTTAATTGAAGAGAATCCATGAGCCAACTGTCTCTATGAGAAGTATTGGAAGAATTAAAAAATAAGAAAAATGAGAAAAATATAGGAAATAGAGGAGTCCGTGGGATGGCTCTTTTGCCAGCGGAAAAGATGAGTGTGGAGAGTAGAAGAACAAGAGATAGAGGAGAAGAGCCGGCTAAGTTTTTTTTAAAAAAAAATAATAATAATTTGTATTTTACATTTAAAGCACAATTTAATATAATTAAATGTAATATTAGTATTTGGACTCCCATAAAAATCACACTTATTTATAATTGGGACAGATTCAAGAGACACTTTTTACAGCAATTTTAAATCATTTGATTTAACAAAAATGAATGATGAAAATTAGATGACATGACTTTATTAATTTCATTAAAATTTTCTCTCTTTCGTCCATAAAACTCTATCCTTCTCTCCTCCCTCAACCAAATTTCTCATCTATCTATCCTCTTTATTATTAAATCCAAATCTATTTATATTTTTCTCTATAACAATATAGTTGATATCACTCAAAATAATTACAGATTTTAATTCAAAATCTTAAAATCATACCAAGTTTTTCACTTTTAACTGCTTAGAAAAAACAACAGCAAAGCCAATGCTGATTTTGTAAAGTCACATTAATGGTCATAATATATAAGAATGGGATTCGTGAAGAAGAGGTGACAAATTCTTTAGCTATTCCCCTTACTCATGCTATCTGTATGCCTTAGACTTGTTAGTCAAATTAATCAGTACTTAAGTGTTGTGCTGTGAAGAAGCTCTTTGGATAAAAGATTTGTCATTTCAAAAGAAAAAGTGATTCAGTTATTTGGCGTTGCTGTTCATTTCTCTCCATGGTAAGTGAAGAACAAATTCGGTGGAAGGAGAAAAGAGAATAGAGTATTAATGAGAAAAGAGAAAAAAATATTAATGAAATTAATAAAGCCTCAGTATTCATTTTTCTTAAATATAATGATTCAAAGTTGTTATAAAAAGGAGTTACTCCACTCAATAAGATAATCTTTTGGTTAGATATATGGAGATTTTAGGTCAAGTCCTCCAACGTAGGGATGACAATGGGGAGGGGAGGGGAGGGGACCAATCTCCCCATATCCATCCCCGATATTTTGCGTATGTCCCCGTTCCCGTCAGAATTACTTGAGAGAATCTTCATCCCCTCCCCGAATAATAACACGGGATCCCCGAGGGTCCCCGGTCCCCGAATAATTAATAGTCTAATACATTTTTTATTTTTATTTTTAAATTAATCATATTAAAATAAAAAATTCAGATAAAAATAAAGTTCAAAATATATCTTACATTAATATTGATCCATTTCAAAGTCACATTCAAAATATAAATTTTTAAAATAATTATATTTGTCAATGACTCAATCTTCATAATTCTACAATAAAAAGAAAAAAAAATTATTTTTATAACTGTTGTAAATTATAATTAGGCAGCTCTTTGCTGTATCATTGTGGTTTGGATTAAAAATTTAAGACTTTAATTAGTTAATTAAGTTTAAAAGTTTAATAATATAAATATTTTGATATTTATTATTTTTAACAATATTTATAATTTTGTTATTTATTTATTAGTAATTTTAAAAATAAAATTAAAAATTAAAATAGGAAAATGGGTAGGGGATGGGGATTCCACCTCATCCCCGTCCCCTCCCCGAATAAAAAATTGGATAAAAAATTTTTCCCGTCCCCTCCCCGAATAAAAAATTGGGTATAAAATTATCCCCATACTCTCCCCGAATGGGAAAAATCCCCAAGGGTACCCGTCCCCGTGGGGATTTTTGCCATCCCTACTCCAACATATATTATTGTGTGCCATGCTATTATAGAAATAACCCACCCGTTAGTAATAAAACGGACTAAAAACTTCTAAATAAATATTATAATTTTGACATGATTTATTTTTATTAATTGATATTTTTATCCGACCAATAAATTTATGCGGAATCAATTTGTACTATCATAACTTCTTTTCAAATTAGCCCGTCTATCATGCAACGATCTTAAATTCCGGCCAACAAAAGAAAGTCAAATGTGGCGTGTTGGCAATATGCTAAAGCTCCAATTTCCAATTTCCCGTTAAACTAACGAAAGTAATTTGGCAATGCATTTCTTCGTCAACGATCATGTTTTCCTCATCAACCATGGGAAACTAATAATGTATTGGGCCGTGGGGTTAACAGTAAGGTCTATTTAGAATTCAAATTAAGATTTTTTTTTTCCTCGAGTGATTGTTGGCTTGTTGCGTGAGATTGACGACGGAGATGGCAGTGATGGCTGCTACTGGCGCTGCTAAGGTTTTCCCGTTTCTTGGTTTTAATTCTCACATCTCTTCAAGGGAATTCGATAAATGACTTGCACTCAAATTCAGGCTAATCAAGCCACAATAATTATAAAATAATATTTCATTGAGTTAAACTATTGGTACGCCTTTATTAATCTCATAAAACCTCTGTTATATTACAATTATATTTAAGGATAAATAAAAATAAAATTAAACCATTTATATTTCTTTCTCTCCTCAATTTTATTTTACGTGCAGAATATAAATTCTTTTAATTATCATTAAAATAATTTGAATTTAAGAAGTAATCCCCCGAGCCAAAACAAAATTCTTGTAATAAACATAAAAACTTAATTAAGATACAATATAGTGGAAAAATAAATTAAATAAAATTTTATCCCATTGCCACTAATTTTTTAAGGATTCTCAAACTAATTGTTGAAGCCAATGAACCCACATTTTATAGGTAGGATAAAATTGTATTAAACCCATAAAATATTTATTATTTTCTAAGTATAATGTTTTTCTTACTTTACTTTTAGACTTTTTTTCTGTAGAAATTAAATAATAAAGAAAGTTTGAAGAGAGAAATATAAATGTTAAGACTGAAATTGTGAGAAAATGATAAGAAATTGAAAAATTCATAAATGAAAAGAGTATTCATCTAGAAAAGGGTATTTTTGGCATTAAATAAAATATAATTGAAAAATAGATTTCAATAGAATTTTGGAGGGATGCTAATAGTCTGACTCTATTTCATTGGATGGCATCAAGGTTCATTATGCTTGCACTTAGTCTTAGGCTCTGTTTGGTACAGCTTATTAAATAGAGCTTATAACAGTAGAGCTTATAACACTAGAGCTTATACCAATAGAGCTTTTGGACAAAAAGTCATTGGGTGTTTGGTTGTCAATAAAAAAAAATACTTTTGAACCATTAAACTGTGTGATTTTTTTATATTATATATTTTTAGAAAAGCTCTATAACCTCTACTCCCAAAAGCTCAAATTTTGGACTTTTGCTAGTAGAGGTAAATCGACTTATTTAAGTTAAAAAAAACTCTACTAAAAAAATAACCAAACACCATAAAAAAATTTTAAAAGTACTTATACAATTAAATAAGCACTTATACCTCTTAAATAAGCCATACCAAACAGGCACTTAATTTGCTTGTATTTGTGTCTCCTATTTCATATTGACGTGGTGTCGCTTTTAAATTATAGTTGTTGTGAAAAAAAATTATAATTATGAAATACAAATTAATAATACGTAGTAAATACAAAATTTAAATAATAACTTTCACAAAATTAATAAAAATATTACAAATTTTTTATCATATAATCGTAAAATCAAATCAACTTATCTTTCAAGTTACAATAATTAACATACATTTTAGTGCTGTATTTTTTAAGGTATAGTTGATGAACTTCAATCTCAAATAAGACTGAAAGAGAGTTTTTTTAAATCCCTCTTTCACAAGATATGAAATAGTGGGTGTATTTTTTTTTTCCAATGTTATGGAATAAATATTCCATTTACTCTCAATATATTTCTAGGTTGATTTTCATAAACTAAAGATTATCTAACAAAATTCATTCACTTTCTCCGTCGTTGCTGATTGTGGAATAGTTTAAAGCATGCTTCAACGTCGTGACTCATGACAAGTCCGAATTCTACCGAAAGAGGACGACCAATATCCAACTGTTGAACGTCCAATTATTTTGCTCAATATTTAAAATTCAATTCTGAATTTTACACGTGTTATTTGTATGTAATGTAAATGACATTTTATTTCAAGTTTGTCGTCTATCTTTCTCTCTTATTACAAGTTTATATTACGTAAATGACATTCCTAATACCATTTAATTTTATTAACTCAAAAAAATTAATTTTAATATTTTATAAGAAATAGAAATATAATATTAAAATAAATATAACAATATATACATTTTAAATAATTTTAACATTTTGAAATATTTTAATACTTGACAATATTATATTAAATTATATTTTATAATGAATAGATATATTATATTAAAATAAATATATAAAAATTTAAATTAGTTTAATATTATGTAAAATAATTTTAATATTGTTAATTCAGGAAATATATTTTATTAATTGTAAAATCTATTTAACCAAAGGATTTATTTAAAAATTTTATAATAAATATAAATATATTGTTAAAATACATATAATAATTTACATTTTAAAATTATTATATATATTAATAAAATTTAAATATTATTAATCTACTAAATAAATTAAACTATTTAAATTATATTAATATTTAGGAAAATTATCAGCCATATACTCTTAAATAACACCCGTATCAAACGTGTTTCAATACTTTTCAAGTGTATCACTCGTATATCTTAAGTTGACAAAACATTTCTGCCGTCCACCAATCCGTTAACTTCCATTAGAAAGTTAACAGAATTGTGGCAAATTGACTATTTTTCCCTTGAAACTCAAAATGAGGTAAAAAAATAAATTTATCCCAAAAATTAACGTAAATTTTCAATATATAATTTTTTTATTTTTTTATTAACAATATATTTTTTATTAAAAAATATGAATTATTAATGATACATATTATTAACAATTATCCGTAAAAAATATCTATATTATACTATAAAAAATTATTAACAACATATTATTTACAATTATACATATTATAGCATAAAAAATTTCAATTGGAGCTTGGAGGAGTAGATCTTCAAAAATTTAGGTTAAATTTTGGAGGAGTATATTCGATTGTAAAGTAGTTTTTTTAGCAATTATTAACAATTGTCCGATAAATGGGATGACATGTTATTTTTATTAATATATATTATATGACATGTCATTTTTTACTAGGTAAATGGGATGATATATCATTTTTTTAAAAGATTAGATTACCCTTATGATGTCAGTGCTTGCAAACGGCAATTAACGGATTGATGAACAGCAGAAGTTTTTTGTCAACTTAGGATATACGATGTGATATACTTGAAAAGTGTTGTAGCATGTTTAATACTCGTGTCATTTAAGGGTATATGACTGATAATTTTTTTAATATTTAATAAAAATTTAATTAAAAAATTATAATAAAAATATTTTTAAAATATTACAATAAAAAATTTTAATATACTTTATTAAAAATTTGAGGCCTATATAATTATTATTTCTCCTTTCTCCGCTTGCATGACATATGTATTATAAGATCATTAAAGAGCCATAAAGGACACCGTAAAATTCCCAAAGTGAGGACAAAGGAAAGTCAAAATTGGCGTGCTTGAAAATGACTTAGCAATTTTTTTCTTGTCAACAATTATGCGGTGGGACAGATCAATTTAAACAGAGAAATTGAGTGATTGTCGATACGGACAAAGTGACGACAGCGACGGCTGAGATAAGTCGGAAGTAACGGCTGCCTCCGGTGCTACCGACAAATGCGATATTATTTAGGATTTTTTTTTTTAATTTAGTACCATCTTGTGGAAAAGTTTTGGAAAATTTTATAACATACATATTTCAACGTCTTGACTTATGACAATTGCATTAAATCGAAAGTCTACGGAAAGGGACCGAACTGAGGACGATGAATATCATGACATTTTATTACAAGTTGAAGTTTTTCGTCTATCTTTCTCTCTTATGTGTAATTGAAATTGTAAAAGTTTTTCTACTAGGTTTTGATTTAGTTTTGGCTTTTATATTGGCTTAGGAAATTAAAACGTTGAAATTGGATGCAGCATTCATTAGGAAAGAAGCACTGGCGATTGATTTGCGGCAGCAGAAGGCCTTAAGAATTCGCATAGCAACGAATAATTCCTGTATATATGCATATGTGAAATTTTAGACGCTTAAAACTTAAAGCACTTAAGCTGTATAGTTTTTGTGTTTTTTCAAATTTTTTTACATTTTAAAATTTCATATTGGAACATTTCTCTCTCTATATATATATATATAGAGGGGATTATTGCATGGCAATTTAGAGAACCAAATCCTGATGGTTTGGTTTCAGATAGCATCTGACATCACTGCATTACATTGGATTTATACCCCAGAAGTCTGTAAGGGTGGGGCTCCAGATCCGAACTATACTACAAAGATACGTTAATTTATAGGTAGACTGTAAACATTCTTTATTTAAAAAAAAAATCAGTTCTTGCTCTTAAAAATTGGACTCCTCAAACTGTGTTGGTGTGTGAACTGTTATTGTTCTGTTTTGGATTCCAAATGTTTGTTCCAGCCGTTGACCATAAAAAGTCTTATTTCCTCGGCTCTATATAGGTCAAGTTCTAGTTATGATATGCAAAACATATTTCCACTAAAAACAATGGGACTGCCAATCAACAATATACTGACCCTTCTTTTTATTCTGTTAATTTTCACCCACAGCATGGCCTCTGATTCTTCTAAAGAAACATTGCTCTTCTAAAAGGGAAAAGAAGACTTCAAAGCAAAAATATTTCTTTGTTGTCATCATGGACACTTCATCCTGATAATGCAAGCAATGAACATTCACACTCAAAAACCAAAATTAGCCCTTGTGCTTGGGTTGGAATTTCTTGCAACCAATCTGGACGAGTCATCAGCATTGACCTCAGCTCTATAATGGCGCGCTTCAAGAATTTACATTCTCATCTTTTCCTCATCTTGTGCATATTAACCTTAGCTTCAATTTATTCTTTGGCATCATCCCTCCTCAAGTCAGCAACCTCTCTGAGCTTCAGCATCTTCATCTAGGCAATAATCAATTATCTAGGGTAATACCACCAGAAATTGGTCATCTAAATTAGTTGAAGACACTGTACTTCGATGTAAATCAATTGCATGGCTCAATTCCACAAGAAATATGCCAGTTAAGTCTTATTAATATGCTTGCCTTGTGTCATAATAATATGTTTGGTTCTATTCCTTCTTCTCTGGACAACTTAAACAACTTGGTTAATTTTTATCTTATAATAATTCCCTTTTTGACTCCATTCCTTTAGTTTTGGGAAATTTAAAATCTCTTTCCACTCTGGACTTGAGCTAAAATCAACTCAGCAGATCAAACCCATTTGTTTTAGGTAACTTAAGCAACTTGGATATATTGTGTCTTTATTCGAATTCATTTTTTGGTTCTATTCCTTTGATTATAGGAAACTTAAAGTCTTTTCTCCAACTAGACTTGAGCGAAAATCAACTTACTGGCCAATCCCCCTTACTCTTGGTAACTTAAGCAGCTTGATAGTGATGTCTTTATTTAATAATTCACTTTCTGGTTCTACCCCTCCATTGTAGGAAATTTAAAGTCTCTTTCAACACTAGGGCTGCACATAAATCAACTCAATGGTTTTATTCCTCATTCAATTGGTAATCTTAGTTCTTTAAGAACTTTATACCTTTACAACAATGCGCTTTATAGTTTTGTTCTTGAGGAAATCGGATACTTGAAGTCTCTTTCTGAGTTAGAGCTATGCACAAATCGCCTTAGTGGGCTTATTCCTCATCAATTGGTAATCTAACTGAGTTGGTTTTGGTAAACATGTGTGAAAACCATTTTTTTGGTCCAATCCCTAAAAGTTTGAGAAATTTGACAAGCCTAGATTGAGTACGTTTTAACCAAAATAATCTCTTTGGAAAAGTGTGTAAAGCTTTCGATCATCATCCAAACCTAACTTTCCTAGATCTAAGCCAAAACAATTTTTATGGAGAAATCTTATTTAATTGGAGAAACTTTCCAAACTTAGGCACTTTCCTTGTTTCCATTAATAATATTTTTGGAACATACCTCTTGAGATTGGAGACTCATCCAAATTACAAATTCTTGACCTTTCTTCCAATCATATTGTTGGTGAAATTCCAGTGCAATTGGGGCAGTTATTTTCTCTAAACAAACTAATTCTAAATTTTAATCAACTTTCCGGAGGCATGCCTCTTGAACTTGGCTCACTAGCTGAAATACCTCGATTGGTCCGCAAACAAACTCAGGAGCTCGATTCCAAAAAGCATAGGCAACTTGTTGAAGCTACCTACTTGAATTTGAGCAATAATCAATTCGGCCATAAAATTCCAATTGAATTGGAAAAGCTGATTCATCTTTTAGAGTCAGATATGAGTTATAACTTTCTTGGAGAAGAGATGCCGTTCCAAATATGCAATATGAAAAGCTTGGAGAAGTTAAATTTGTGTCATAATAATCTCTCTGGTTTCATTCCAAGATGCTTTGAAGGAATGCACAGCTTGTCACACATTGACATATCCTATAATGAGTTGCAGGGACCAATTCCTAATAGCATGGCATTCAAAGATGCTCAGATGGAAGGGAACAAAAGATTGTGCGGCAATGTTAAAGGGTTGCCATCCTGTTAAGCATTCACGACGCACAAACAAGCTTCAAGAAAGAAATGGGTTGTTATTATGTTCTCTACTCTAGTGACGGTTGTTTTTTTAATCTGTCTGATTGGTTTCAGGGCGCTCTTCTGACAAAGCAAGGACTCAGTCAAACAATAGAGGAGCTTTTTGTAAAGTGGAAACCCTCTAAAATTGCTTTCAACGTTAAGGTTTGACCTGAAAGGAGCTATTGTTGCTCAACATTAAGAAGCTGTCCTCTTCTTAGATTTCCTTCTTGCTCTGTTTTCAATCATGCCTTGTTCGAAGAGAAAAATAATTATGTTTGTTGAATCTTTTTTATTTAAAGACATGAGTCGAATTCTCTCTATAATATTGGATATTAGAACTGCTACGATTATTGATTGAGAAAACGAACAATTATATTCACAATTACCAGCCCGTATCTGATGAAATTGAAAATTGCCTGAGGCTTTAGATAACGAACGGAACAATAATAATATTCCCAAGGCACTATTATGGCCTACTCTCTTTAAAATATTTGTTAATTCACTAATTAATAAAAGATGATCTATCTGATAATTAAGTAACCACTACTCTACAAAATTATTCAATTTTACAGAATCAAATATTAGGCATATCGCTGCTCTGTTTTTTTTTTCATATGTTAAATTATTAAAACTTTATTTAAAAAACATTTTGAAAGCCCAGGCCTGCCCGGTCCAAATAGCATCTTTATCTAAAAAAAAGGTGTACATGTGCATGCATTATGCAATGAAGTTTACTTTCTTAATGTTATTGGAAAGGAACGCTAATCATAATGACTAATCTGCCATAATATTGGTCAAAATCTGTAACTTATCTACTTTTCCCCTGCAATGCACAGATTTAAGTTCATTCTCACATCATGTAAGCATGATCACTTACAAAAAAAAATGAATGGAAAAAGAGTTTCCTTTTGATTCTGATGGTGTAGTCTGAGTAAGCAAAGAAAACAAATTGACAGAAGACAAACATTTAGGTAGCGTTTACTTTTTGGATTGGATTGGGAATCCTGAGGAGTGGGAATCCTAGGATTGGGAGTGTTGAGTGGGAGTGAAAGTAAGTTGTTTACTTACACTGGAATTGAAGCATGGAATAGAGAACAGAATCCAATTTATGTGTTTACTTTGTCTTGGATTAGGAGTAAATTGTTTCAAATTATAATTTTATCCTTATTTAAAGAATTATAGTTTTTAATTACAAAACTAATAAAAAATATATTTAATGAATAATATTTATTTTATTATATTTTTAAATTTATTATAATTATTAATATTCTTAATTATGAACAATAAATTATTAATTTTAATACAAAATGAAACCTTATTTTATTTTATTTTATATAATTATATTAAATTTATTATTATATAAAATAATAATATAATATTATTTAGTACAAAGTTAATATTTTCTTAGAATAAACTATTTATTATTATTAATATTAAATAAATATAGTACTATTATTTTTAAAATAAATATAATAATATTATATTTATTAATTCTCAATTAATATAATAATAATATTTTAAAATAATTGTAACTTAGAATCAATGCAAATTATTATTTAGTTAAATATAATATTATTATTCAAATAAATAAAATAATATTATTTAAATAAATATAATAATATTTATTTTATTTTATTAATTATAAAATATTAAATTAAAAAATAAAAGGGTAAAAAAAGGGAGAGGTGGGAGTGGATTCCCACTCCCCACTCCAAAAATGGGTGGGGCCCACGGAGTGGGATTCCCACTCCCTTCCTATTTAGAGGAAGTAAACGCTGGAGTGGGAGGAATCCACACTCCTCACTCCCACTCCAACAAGTAAACACAGCATTATTTTATTGAAATCTTTAATTTGGGTTTTAAATACATTTGATTTGCAAACTGAGGGAAAAAAATATATAAACACAATTAATGTAATTGATGAATATATTAAATAAAAATTAAAGGTTTCAAAATTATTAAATGAATTGAAGCCTAGGTTAAGATGCACGAGATGAGCAAACTTCAATCTATACCAAGCAATGCGTTTTAATTAAACAAAGTGTGCCAGCCGGCGGATGCGATGATTCCTGGCGGTGACGCGTTGCGACAGATTGACGACGGACATGGCTGCTGCTGGCGGTGCTGCTATGATTTTTCTAATACTTCATTTGATATTTCATCCAAAATGATTTGCAGCAGTAGTTTGAGTTTAACTACTGATCACCTAAATTTGAGTCTAAAGAAGAAGTAAGGGTTAGAAGTTAATTTGAATTTGAGGTGCGAACCTTCAATGTTTTTTCGTTGGAAGTCACGCGCCTGCTGAGAAATTTACACTTGACTAGCTTAGGAGACTTTCACTTTACGAGAAATCTTGTCTATATGTATGTGTGAACTTCTGGTCTATGGTATGCAAAACACATTTCCACAAAAACAATGGGAATATCAATCTTGAACATACTAATCCTTTCTCTTCTGTTAAATCTTTCCCATAGCATTACTTCTGATTCTACTAAAGAAGCATTAGCTCTTCTCAAATGGAAAAGAAGCCTTCAAAACCAAAACAGCTCTTTGTTGACGTCATGGACACTTTATCCTGCTAATGCAACCAATGTTCCTTCCTACTCAAAAGCCAAACTTAGCCCTTGTGCTTGGGTTGGAATTTCTTGCAACCAAGCTGAAAGAGTCATCAGCATTAACCTCAGCTCTATGGGTTTAAATGGTACGCTTCAAGAATTTGCATTCTCTTCCTTTCCTCATCTTGTGCGTCTTAACCTTAGCTTTAATATAGTCTTCGGTACCATCCCCCCTCAAGTCGGTAACCTCTCCGAGCTTCAGTATCTTGATCTAGGCAGTAATCAATTAACTGGGGTAATACCACAAGAAATTGGTCATCTAAATCAGTTGAGGAGCCTTTACTTTGATGTGAATCAGTTGCATGGCCCAATTCCACCAGAAATAGGTCAGTTAAGTCTTATTAATGAGCTTGCCTTGTGCCATAACAATTTACATGGTCCTATTCCTCCTTCTTTGGGTAACTTAAGCAACTTGGCTAATTTTTATCTCAATAATAATTCACTTTTTGACTCCATTCCTTTAGTTTTGGGAAATTTAAAATCTATTTCCACTTTGGACTTGAGCAAAAATCAGCTCAGTAGCTCAATCCCATTTTCTTTAGGCAACTTAAGCAACTTGGGTGTATTGTATCTTTATTCAAATTCACTTTCTGGTCCTATTCCTTCGGTTATAGGAAATTTGAAGTCTCTTCTCCAACTAGACTTGAGTGAAAATCAACTTAGTGGTTCAATCCCTCTTTCTTTGGGTAATTTAAGCAGCTTGACTGTAATGTCTCTTTTTAGTAATTCACTTTCTGGTTCCATCCCTCCCATTCTAGGAAACTTGAAGTCTCTTTCGGCACTAGGTTTGCACATAAATCAACTCAATGGTGTGATTCCTTCTTCAATTGGTAATCTTAGCAGTCTAAGACTTTTATATCTTTACAACAATGGGCTCTATGGTTTTGTTCCTGAAGAAATAGGATATTTGAAGTCTATTTTTGAATTAGAGCTCTGCACAAATCGTCTTAGTGGGGCTATTCCTCATGCAATTAGCAATCTCACTGAGTTGGTTTTGGTAAACATGTGTGAGAACCATTTTTTTGGTCCAATCCCTAAAAGTTTGAGAAATTTAACAAGCCTAGAAAGGGTTCGTTTTAACCAAAACAATCTCTTTGGAAAGGTGTATGAAACTTTTGGTTATCATCCAAACCTAACTTTTTTAGATTTCAGCCAAAATAATTTTTACGGTGAAATCTCATTTAATTGGACAAACTTTCCAAAATTATGCACTTTCAATGCTTCTATGAATAATATTTATGGGAGCATACCGACTGAGATTGGAGACTCATCCAAATTACAAGTTCTTGACCTTTCTTCAAATCACATTGTTGGTGAAATTCCGGTGCAATTAGGGAAGTTATTTTCTCTAACTAAACTAATTCTGAATTCTAATCAACTTTCCGGAGGCATTCCTCTTGAACTTGGCTCACTAACTGAACTTCAATACCTCGACTTGTCCGCAAACAAACTGAGGAGTTGCATTCCAAAATGTATAGCCAACTTGTTGAAGTTGTACTACTTGAATCTGAGCAATAATCAGTTTAGTCAGAAAATTCCAATTGAAGTGGAAAAGTTGATTCATCTTTCAGAGTTAGATTTGAGTTACAACTTTCTCGGAGAAGAGATGCCGTTCCAAATATGCAATATGAAAAGCTTGGAGAAGTTAAATTTGTGTCATAATAATCTCTCCGGTTTCATTCCAAGATGCTTTGAAGGAATGCATAGCTTGTCACACATTGACATATCCTATAATGAGTTACAAGGACCAATACCTAATAGCACAGCATTCAAAGATGCTCAGATCGAAGGGAACAAAGGATTGTGTGGCAACGTTAGTGGGTTGCCATCTTGCAAAGCATTCACGACGTGCAAACAAGCTTCAAGAAAGAAATGGGTTGTTATTATCTTCTCTAGTCTAATGATGGTTATTCTTTTAATCTGTCTGATTGGTTTCAGGTTTCTTTTCCAACAAAGGAAGGACTCAGCAAAAAAATAGAGGAGCTTTGTAAATTGGAAACCCTCTAAAATTGCTTTCAGTGTTAACCTTTGACCGGAACAGAGCTATAGTTGCTCAACATTAAGAAGTTGTCCTCTTCTTCTTAGATATCCTTGTTGCTCTGTTTTTCAACCATGCCTTGTTTGAAGAGAAAAACAATAATGTTTGTTATAATTTTTTTAGAGTCGAATTTTCTTTATAATATTGGATATTAGAACTACTGCAATTATTTATTAAGAACCCTAAAATTTTACCTAAGAATGATGAAAACTCCTTTTTCCTGGCGAAAACAATGATATTGAATCCAAGCACAGATATTATTAAGTTAGTCAACTATAAATTTTGATCTGTAGATTGTCCACATTGAGACGAATCACCATTTCCCTGCCTTTTATGTATCATTCAATCTCACTGCAAAATCAGCAAACACTATTAGAACATAAATTATTCATCAAACCCAGGCTTTAAAATGGCCTACATAACATCAGTAGTTAATTCTATTTTTTCCACATCCTATCAAAAGAAAAATGTTTTGAATCGACAACTTGATAAAATCAAACCTTAAAGAGCTAGGTTGATTTAAGCTATTAACTTCCAGGCCTTCTCAATCGAAGATGAGTCACAACTCAGCCTTCGATGTCGGCTCGGTCAAGGACCCAGCCAGTGACTCGTCGCCAATCTTTACCAGCTAGACCTATGGCGGTGGGATGAAGTTTTCTGCTTGGATTTAGTACAGGATACTTCATCGCCGTCGTCGATATACATCATCGGCAATTGATTCCCTTGACTTAAGACCGCTTTTAGAATAATTGTTGTTATCTACGTTGAAATAATTATTAGTAAGGAGAATCAATTACATCTTAAACATTCAGTAAAATTTGTTTTAAAAAATTCTATGAGTTTTTAAAAAAGTTGCATGTGTTTAAATTTTATTATTAAATTGTGATAAAAATATAAATAACCGAATTAAACATGATGTTTAGTAAAATTTATTAACACACATTCATAAACATGTATATCAAATTTTTTTATTATTGTATATATATATAATCGATAACTAAAATAAATATTTATATTATTTATTTTGTTATCTTAACATAACTAGTAATACTAATATTTTTTAACATTAATAATTTAAATTTTCAATTAATAAGGATACTTTTTTATTTTTATAATATATATAAGAATATATAGAGGATTGTATTATGTATAAAAACCTCTCAAAGGCAATGCCAAATTCACCCTTACTCATTGAAGCAAATTAAGGACTTTGATGGAGGTATCGGTCTAAGATTAGGGAAAATTTATAATGTTTATGTAATTAGAAATTTAAGAGATTAGGTAAAAGTAATTAGGAAAGAGAATATTGTGAAATTGGTGTTACATTTTGACATAATTTACATTTTAAAATTATTATATATATATATATATATTAATAAAATTTAAATATTATTAATCTACTAAATAAATTAAACTATGTAAATGATATTAATATTTATCAGAATTTTAAAAATTAATTTTTTTACTTATTATCTAAAAAATATTATAATAAGAAATTTAGTATACTTTATTAAAAATTTGAGGCCTATATAATTATTATTTCTTCTTTCCCCGCTTGCATTACATATGTATAATAAGATCATTAAAGACCAATAAAGAAGACTGTAAAATTTCCAAAGTGGCCGAGAAAAGAAAGTCAAAATTGGCGTGCTGGAAAGTGACTTGGCAATGTTTTCCTCGTCAACAATAATGTGGCGGACAAATCAACTTAAACAGTGAGATCGAGTGATTATTGATACGACTGAGTGACGACGGCAACGGCTGAGATATGTCGGAAGTGACGGCTGTGTCCCAGCGGTATCAACCGACAAATGTGATATTTTTTAGGATAAGTTTTTTTGAATTTAGTACCATTTTCGTGGAAAATTTTATAACATACATATTTCAACGTCATGACTTAAAATTTAAAGTGCTTAAATTGATCTTTTAGCCCATATTGATCCAGCTAGTGCGGGCTGCCAAATGCTCTCTAATGGATAAAATTCCTTTCCCAGGCCTCCACGTTTCTATCCCTTATCTTCCACTGCTTCACAATGAGGGCTTTATCAGAGAGCTAAGCGCAAGGACCACTTTTGATTTTGACCCATTAACGGTTCTGCATATTTGCTGGATTGCAACTTTAAAGCCTTCCTTGTTAAGCAAATTTGCTGAGCGTTGAAAATCTATTGGAATTTGTAAATTCAAAGTCCAATTTATTATATATTAAATTTTATGTTTTGGATTCAGTTCGATGTAATCCGTTATTGAAATCTTATATAATTTAAATTAATTAAAGGTTAAATTTTAGTTCACTAAAGGTTAAGTTGTAAATTTTAGTTCGTCTAGTCATTACTTCATTATTTGGTACTGCTCTAAGCACTCTTTTTTTAAAAAAAAAATTGTTATCTAGATTTCTACAGAGAATTATGTTTGACTGGTAAAAGTGAGGAGTACTATATCACGTGGATAGATCCCGTTAAAATGAGTCGTTATGCCTAGTAATTGGACTTCTTTTGTACTGTAAAATATTGGAAGCAGAACCAAGAATGGCATTGGTATACAAACAGAAAATGTAACTCAGCGATTGGTGGAAAAGAAATCAATTGAAGAATTCTGAGAAAAAAAGAAGACTAGAATCCAGCTTAGACTATTTAGATACCATGCATATTTTTTTTTTTCTGATCTGACTATATAAAGTTTTGGTTATGGGATGCACATGATAGTTCAACTGTTTTTCATTCTTAAAGATATAGAAAATTAGCTGCATACCTCATTAAGTATTTTATTTGAAATACTATTATGCCAATGGTGAATAGGAATGGCAATTGTATCCGCAAACCCGTAAATCTGTCCAAACTCACCCGTTAAAATCCGCCCGCTGCGGGTAATTTTATCTGTTGCGGGCGGGTTTAGTATTATAAACTAAAACCCGCACATGAATGCGGGTGGGTTTGGAATTAACCTTATATCTGATGGATACCCGCATGGATATCCACTAAACCCGCAATATTTTTTTTAATATTTTTAATTTAATTTTAATCTAAAAATGTAGAAAGAAAATAATGTCATTATTCAAATTACCAAATAGCCAAAGGCTCAAAGTTGTATATATGTGTATGTGGGCCATCTTCCACTCTAAAGTTATAACCTAAAGAAAACTAAAGACATTTCCCTTCAAATTAGTATTTGAAAATATTAATCTTAATTATAAAAATTTGAGGCCTATATAATTATTATTTCTTCTTTCCCCGCTTGCATTACATATGTATAATAAGATCATTAAAGACCAATAAAGAAGACTGTAAAATTTCCAAAGTGGCCGAGAAAAGAAAGTCAAAATTGGCGTGCTGGAAAGTGACTTGGCAATGTTTTCCTCGTCAACAATAATGTGGCGGACAAATCAACTTAAACAGTGAGATCGAGTGATTATTGATACGACTGAGTGACGACGGCAACGGCTGAGATATGTCGGAAGTGACGGCTGTGTCCCAGCGGTATCAACCGACAAATGTGATATTTTTTAGGATAAGTTTTTTTGAATTTAGTACCATTTTCGTGGAAAATTTTATAACATACATATTTCAACGTCATGACTTAAAATTTAAAGTGCTTAAATTGATCTTTTAGCCCATATTGATCCAGCTAGTGCGGGCTGCCAAATGCTCTCTAATGGATAAAATTCCTTTCCCAGGCCTCCACGTTTCTATCCCTTATCTTCCACTGCTTCACAATGAGGGCTTTATCAGAGAGCTAAGCGCAAGGACCACTTTTGATTTTGACCCATTAACGGTTCTGCATATTTGCTGGATTGCAACTTTAAAGCCTTCCTTGTTAAGCAAATTTGCTGAGCGTTGAAAATCTATTGGAATTTGTAAATTCAAAGTCCAATTTATTATATATTAAATTTTATGTTTTGGATTCAGTTCGATGTAATCCGTTATTGAAATCTTATATAATTTAAATTAATTAAAGGTTAAATTTTAGTTCACTAAAGGTTAAGTTGTAAATTTTAGTTCGTCTAGTCATTACTTCATTATTTGGTACTGCTCTAAGCACTCTTTTTTTAAAAAAAAAATTGTTATCTAGATTTCTACAGAGAATTATGTTTGACTGGTAAAAGTGAGGAGTACTATATCACGTGGATAGATCCCGTTAAAATGAGTCGTTATGCCTAGTAATTGGACTTCTTTTGTACTGTAAAATATTGGAAGCAGAACCAAGAATGGCATTGGTATACAAACAGAAAATGTAACTCAGCGATTGGTGGAAAAGAAATCAATTGAAGAATTCTGAGAAAAAAAGAAGACTAGAATCCAGCTTAGACTATTTAGATACCATGCATATTTTTTTTTTTCTGATCTGACTATATAAAGTTTTGGTTATGGGATGCACATGATAGTTCAACTGTTTTTCATTCTTAAAGATATAGAAAATTAGCTGCATACCTCATTAAGTATTTTATTTGAAATACTATTATGCCAATGGTGAATAGGAATGGCAATTGTATCCGCAAACCCGTAAATCTGTCCAAACTCACCCGTTAAAATCCGCCCGCTGCGGGTAATTTTATCTGTTGCGGGCGGGTTTAGTATTATAAACTAAAACCCGCACATGAATGCGGGTGGGTTTGGAATTAACCTTATATCTGATGGATACCCGCATGGATATCCACTAAACCCGCAATATTTTTTTTAATATTTTTAATTTAATTTTAATCTAAAAATGTAGAAAGAAAATAATGTCATTATTCAAATTACCAAATAGCCAAAGGCTCAAAGTTGTATATATGTGTATGTGGGCCATCTTCCACTCTAAAGTTATAACCTAAAGAAAACTAAAGACATTTCCCTTCGAATTAGTATTTGAAAATATTAATCTTAATTATTATTATATACATTGTGTTGTATGGGTGCATATAGTGATGAATGAAATGAATATCTTCTCTTGAAGCTTGTTTTAAATGATAATATGAAATGTAATTATTATTTTTAGATACTAGTGTGTGTTTTTTAAATGAATTTGTGTAATTTATACTTAAATTTGAAAGTTTGTGTTGCATTGATGTGGAAATTTTAATTTTTTATTTACATTGTTTAAATATAAAATTGAGTATGTTATATGGAATTTGAGGTTATTATTATAAATTTATATATTAAACATTTGTGATTTTAAATATAGAAACCCGTAAAAAATCCGCTGGGTACCATTGCGGGTTTGGTAATTGTTAAAACCCGCTGCAGGTAGGTTTTTTTTAAAAAAATTAAAACCCGCTGCGAGTGGGTTTTTTTAAAAAAATTAAAACCCGCTGCGGATGGATTTGGTAATTTAAATTTTGTGCGGGTTTAGGTTTGATAATGGCAAACCCGCTGCGGACGGTGTCCATTGCCATCCCTAATGGTGAATGTTTGNATGAATTTGGTAATTTAAATTTTGTGCGGGTTTAGGTTTGATAATGGCAAACCCGCTGCGGACGGTGTCCATTGCCATCCCTAATGGTGAATGTTTGTTCTCTTTCTTTACTGTTATTTATTGTGCTCAATATGTCCTATGCTTCTAGTTCAGAAATTATTTCTCATTTTTGTTAGTGAATGTTGCTTGTAGGGCTACTGCTTTGCAGCATGGTCTGATACTCTTTCTCCTATTTGATTTCTAGCCTTTATATTTTTCTCATATTAATTTTTGTTTGTGCTATGTAACGGTGGAGCATACTTTCTGTTACTTCTTAATATGACACACATCGCTTTCCTGGAGCCCTGATTACAATAAGTTTCTGTAATTCAGATTACTTTTGCTGCTGGTAAGCATGGAGTTTTATACTTTATATGTGGGGTCTGTGGAAGAAAAATGTCTGCTCCTTTTTAGAGGCTTAAGAAGGTAGGTGGTCAGAGTATAATTTTTATTTACACATACCTCTTTCCTTGGTTTTGCAGTGTGAGAACTCATATTAAGAAATAAAATAACTGCTTGCAGTAACTACAAAACAAGGACAACCTAGTTGTTCTTATTTGCTTATCCTCCTCCCTCTAATATGTTCCACATTTAGATCTCTCCTGTATTTATGTCCCTCCTTTTTTACGTTGACTTATAGTTTTTCATAACTGACAATACGATATGATTTGCTACTACCAAATGCTTCATTCTAATTAAATCTGTTCATTTGAAGATTGTGGATTAAAATCTGTACCCAAATCAGTGGCTCATCGATACACTGCTTGTGTCTATGGATTTGTTCAAAAGACATGCCTTATGCCTACATTCATGAATTCACCAAGCCTTCCATTGCTGGACAAATTTGACATTTTAAAGGTGGATACACCAGTCTGCTGCAGTAGCAAATATCTTCCAATAGAAGTAGCAACACTGAAGGCTGAAGCACAAGCAATCGGGCGCCAGTGTTGTCAAAAAAAATTGTTAGGGAATGTGAGTTTATGGAGTTTGATAAGATCATCATCTGTGGAGGCCGGAGCCTTTCCAATAAAAAAAGGGTAAAATTTACAGATCGCGGATTCAAAGTCTACTGGTTTGTTGATCTTATTGTTAGAAATCCTTAAATACTCTTTCTTCTTTCTGTTTTGTCTAACTGTGCGTTTCTAAATGCAGAATTGGAAACTGAAGTAATGGATGTGGATGAGCTTGAAAAGGAGCTATTCAGCTAAAGTACAGACAATTTGACTACTACACTGTTTTAAAGATTGCAGGACCAGAGCATTTATCAATTGGCTTTTATTATTTCCGTAAACCCCTAGAGGATCCTGCAACAATTGGACATCCTGTTGCATTGCAACGGCTCTTTGCATACTCTTGACATTTGCTTGTTCTGTTCTTATATCAACTCTGTTGATATTACAGGACAACTGCCACTGAATTTGCAATCTAGACAGTTAAGAATGTTGGGCGAGCGATCGGTGCTAGAACGAAGATTTAAGTACTTCCCACTAGTTAGCAGCCAAGGTATAATCAATGACCTATTCATCACCAGTTCCTGCCACAAATCAGATTTTAAACCAATTCTTTGAATTGAACTACAGATATGAAGGGTGGATTTGATGATAGCTTGGAGATTGACCTTCACGTTCAAAGGGGCAGTTACCATGTCATGTAGATGGACTTATGGCCTTCGAGCTTATGAAGAGAAATTCATCCTACTCCCTGGCTCTGATGCGTAGGCACTTTGCAAATAACAATTCTTTACATGAGTTTCCACATGTTAGGTAATTTCACTTCCTAAATATTTTAAGTTATAAATGTGTCAAGATGATTTGTGTTCAGTGTTGGTTGCTCAAAAGCTAACACTTAACATGTTTTCTCCCATTGTAAACTGTAATCAGATAACTGGGCTAGGAATTTGAAAGAATTAGAAGAATTGCCAGGAGTTTGAGTTTCCTGAACTGTCTACTCTTGATGGTCATTAAAACAAAACCCTCTTTACTTGGATAATTGAAGAAGCGGCGGTGATGATGCAGAGGACTAATTAAGGACTTCTTGCAAATGCTTTTTGCATTGCACATAACCTCTTGACAAGCTGGAAACCAGCTGACAAGGCCAGGGGACAGGGTTCTCCTTGCTGTCTATGTCCACCTCTTTGTAAGGACTCTGGCAAGGCTTTAGCCCTCGAACACCCGAAGAAAGCTGAAGAAAAGGTGGCAAAGCTGCTGCTTGCTGGCCACCAATCAACCAAGGCTCCACACAGATACCTGGGTCAAGAATTCCAAAAACTTGCTTCCAGAAAATATATGTTGGCTTCAACTTAATCCCTAGTTGGATGATGTTTTTTGCTTTTCTGCAATTCACATCAGGATGAACTGTTGATGCTAAAGGTCACGCATAGCGTTAAAACGTGAGCATCTCAAAGACTATTGTTTTTAGTCAGCAAGCTCTCTCAGCTGTCAGTTGTCAATGCCACGACATGGGCTGCTTCATAATTCATTGAATGCGGTAAGCACTTTGTGGAGGCAGAGGGATATTCAGCGTAATTTTGCGTGATTTACTAGTTGTAATTTGTAAACTTGTTTGGTTAAATGTTAATGTAGACGACAATATTAGATTAGATTTTTTGTTAAAGCAAGCTGTTATTTACTAGTTGTAATAGTGCTTGCTTATTGTTCACTCGATTAGATTTTTTGTTGTAAATATTAGTAGATTTTGAATTATATTAATAAATAATAATAACAATAATGAATAGACCAACTTTCTTAAATATAAAAAATAACAATACGTTGGTGGATGATGCCCAAGTCCAATGAATAATTGTTAAATGATTTCATGAATTTCACGTCAATATCTCAAGACCCACATTACCCTTAGAATTAGGGATGGCAATAGAGAGGGGGGGTGAGGGGACCAATATTTTTGTACTTATTTCATCATGATATTTTACGTATGTTTTTGACTTTTTTCTGTTCGGATTAGAATTGTTTGAGAGAATTATCGTTTTCTCTTTGAATAATAACAAGGAATTTTCGAAGGTCTTCGATCTCTGAATAACTAATATATTTTTTTATTTTGAGTTAATTATATTAAAATAAAAAATTTAAATAAAAGTAAAGTTTGAAATATATCTTACATTAACATTGATCAATTACAAAAGTCACATGCAAAATATAAATTGTCAAAATAATTATCCTTGTCAATCTTCATAATTCTACAAAAAAAGAATTTATTTTTATATCGACAATAAAATAAATGAAATAAATGTAGATACTTAATTAATATTTTTAATAAAACAAAATTGTTGAACTAATATAATCTACTCGGTCTTTTTAATATCTTAAATAAAAATTTAAGACTTTAATTAGTTAATTATACCTAAAAGTTTAATAATATAAATATTTTGATCTTTGTTATTTTTATCAATATTTATAATTTTATAATATAATTTAATTTTTATTATTTATTTACTAATAATTTTAAAATTAAGATTAAAAATTAAAATAAAAAAAATATAGATTCAACCTCATTCCTGTCTTTTCCCTGAATAAAAAACTGGACAAAAAAAAAATTCAACCCTTTCCCCAATAAAAAATCATATATAAAATTACTTTAAATGAAAAAAAATTCCCCAGAGTATTGGTCTCTGTCCCTACTTAAAATATTCTCTGCCGATCAATCGCGCTGTTATTATTAAATGATACGTCGAAGCATCGCCACCACGAGATCCACAATCGCATCAATAGACATGAACAAAATTTTATATTATCAAAACTCACGGCATGCATTTATATCAAATACTAAATTTATCAGAATCAAATGTGATTCGTTTATCAAAATGTCTAATTCCATTTGTTTAACAAAATTAATAAAATAATCAGGTCAAATTTGGGTTCGCAGCGTAAAGTTATCAAGCAAAAAATAATCTCACATTAAAAAAATAAAATCTTATAAAGTGTTCAACTCATTAATTAACATTCAAATTTGAAACATTCTGCCATCTAAACATTTATATTATCTTTATTGTTTATGAAATTTTTTTAATTTAGATGGCAGATGAACGGAATCAATGACCTCAAAGTCTCAACCCCTATATATGATTCAAGCTCATGGTTGAGATGCCGTGCGATAGTCGTGGCGGTTGTGCTGGTAAGGGTTGGGACCTGATCGGACCGGTCTCGGAGTGGGGACGGCGACCCGGCTGCTGCTGCTGCCGCCGCCGCCATACTCGGTGCGACTTTTATGGTGGTGAAAAGTGTTAGTATCTGATCGGACCTGTCTCGGAGAAGGGACGGCGGCCCGGCTTCCGCCGCCGCCATTCTCGGTGCGAGTTTAATGGTGGTGAAAAGTGTTAGGATATGATCGGACCGGTCTTCCACCAGAAACGGCGGTCCAGTTGCCGCTGCTTCTATCCTCCGAGCCAGACTCCTATCAAGAAGAAAAAAAACATAAAAAATCGCCGATCATATATAACTAAAGCTCCAAGTGTTATGTTTTCAAAACGAGTAATGAGTTAGTTACCTGTGTGATGTTCCGAACAAAACCAGAAGAGCTGGCTAGAGTAGCGAAAATAAGACATAAAAAAACGAGAACAAAGGTTACGGTGTCGTTTCTGCTTCCGACGGCCATTTAAGCAACCGGAAAAATAAAACAATGTAGGGGTATCTGTGGGGGAAACGCTGCCTTTTATAAGTGAGAAACAAAGCATAAATAAATAATAAATAATATGAAAAAATTGCCACGACGTGGAACGCCATTGCTAATACACGTATCTGCGAGAATCCATCTTCGCCGGTTTTCTGAAAGAAAAAATGATGAAATCATGAGCTCAGGATTATCATATCATTTAGTCAGTAGAGTCTGGATTTTTCTCCGTAGCAATGTGCAATTCAATCTGGTAAGAGAGAGAGAGAGAGGGAGACCGCCACCGCAGCATTCTGCAGACAGTGATAAAAATATAATAAGTTTTGGAGGACGGAAAAGTTGCGAGCCACTGTCAGTATAACTTTTTTTACTTCTCGAGATGCGAAAATAAAAACTGGTTTTTGGATTTTTAGGAATTTTCAACGGGTACTGAATGGTGGGACGGATAAAAGGAGGATTAAAAAAAGAGCTTGATTATGTTAGAACCAACGTGTTTTTATAATTATACCATTAAAATTATGGACAAACTTTATGTGTAATTGTGTTACTGAGTCATAGTTGTATTTAGTCATTAGATGTCAGTGGATTTTATTAATCTAACTACATCCAACGGTTAGATGTAACTGTAACACGGTGTTACAGTTACACTGTAGCATGATCCTAAAATTATTAATGAATCATTAGACTTTAAATTAATATTAATATTGATAGGTGACTGACGGCTTTACTTTACATACCCTCCGTCAAATATGAGGATCTTATCCCGACAAAATGTTGACTTATCAACTTACAACTAGTATCGCTTGAAACGTTAAGGAAATAATTGCTACTTTGATGTTATTGTGACGGGGCCTGGACATGCTATCTTAGTTGACTCAATTAAGACTAATGTTAAGTTACATGCTTAAGAGAATCCCCTAATCAAATTAATCTTTGTCCCTCTCCCCCACCCATTTATCTCTATGTTATGATGAATCTTTGAATTAATAGTACATCTATATTCTATACCTCATAAAATTTGTACATGTTTTCTTTTTTCTATAAGAATTTGGTAAACTAATAAAGAAGGGGAAGAATGAATCACCATGAATAAGTTCTTGTAACTTGACTTTAGCAATGAACCCAGAAATTTAATAGAAAAAGAGAGTGAAACCATCATTCAGCATTTCTTGACATCTTCATGGTTATAAGTAAGTGAATTAAATTTTAGTGAAAAATCGAGAGTCAAATATACCTTTTTATCAGCAAATTCGGTCAGCAACTGCGGCTTCAAAAACTGCTTCTCGAAAGAAATGGAGTAAGAAAAACTGAGTACTCAAAAAGTCAACTACTCTGTTTGAAATTTAATTCAAATGTATCAAAGCACAAGCAGTATAAACAATCCAACCGCATGCTAAAAGAACTTTAAATTTCTAAATTTTCTAGAATGTCAAGTTAGACTGACTACACATCTTCTAGTGAAGGAACACGTTGATGACACGACACGTCAACCAGCAAATCCAGCAGAATATTCATTTGGGAATTGGGAGTCAACTTGTCCAGAGAAATTCGAAAAATATTCATCAACTAAAATGTCATCTAAACAGCTTTCCATCCTTCGCATGCTGTCCGACCCATTTAGATGGGACTACATTTTCGATTTGGGCCGGTCATGGAAAGCACCCATTTATGCCTCAGAAAATGGTTCGTCATTAATTAGTTTTTTTTTTATTTGTATTAAATTAAAAAATCTATGTCTTTAGTACTCCCCCACTACATATGTAATTGTAAAAAACGTTTTATCCTTAGTATTATATTTAGGGTTTTTAAGTTGCTTAAATGTGATTTTGAAAAGTTAAAATTTAATTTTTTAAAAATTGATAAATTTTAAAAAAAATCATTTTTAGTAAAATCATCTTATTTCTTCAACAGATTTTAAACGGTGGGGGAAAAGTAATTTTTTCAAAAGTGGTGATATTTGACCCCTTAATTTCTCTGATTAGCCCATATTTCTTAATTAATCCCATAAAATTTTAAAATAATTATTCTCCTTCAATACATACCATGCAATCCTAAATTTACCCTTGTTATCATTTTTTTTAATTCTTTTTATACTCCCCATCATTTAAAACTTCCAAAATCTAGTTGTTGATTTTAATCATATTTTGAAAATTGAACATAATTCCCTAAAAAAATTTAAAATTAAACCTTTGGCAGATCTCCAACACCAATGAATTATCCTCCTCCTGATTTCTCCTCTTAGCCATTGGATACAGAAAGCTGGTATTTGACAAATAAATATTTTTCTTTACATTGAAACCAATTTTGTTGGGTTATTTTCTTATTGGTAAATCCCATAATCTTTATGGCTAACAAATTATGCAGTGGGAGTGGGGGTACCAGTTCATCGTCATCATTCATGAGTTTCCAACTATTTTGACTTCTTCATCCTTACTACAAACTAGATAACAGAGGTAGTTTGAGAATTTAAATCATTTGAAAAAAAAAATTAGAATACCATTAATGTAAAGACAAGACAAAATTGATTGAATAGCTCTGTTATTGTAAAAAATTATTTGTATTGTTGGTACTTAAAGCGTATTTATCCTTTTTAATAATTTCATATAAGAATAAAATGGAAATTTACATTAAAGTAATTATTAGGAGCTGGTGAGAGAAATTAGGTGTTCAAATACCATCACTCTTTTTCAAAATTTATTTTTGAGAATCAATTTTATATTTAATATAATTTTATATATATCCATCCTCACATGTATTATAAAAATTGAAAATCATCCTTATTCCATTAAGAAATAAAATCATTAAATTTAGTTAGACTATTTTATTACCAATTATATTGAGATGGCAATATAAAAAAAATAATAAAATAAAAATATTTATTTTAAGTTTTCAATTATCATGTATGCACAATTAAAAAATTACATATACATGTTCATAAATGTGTAAATAAATTTTATTAAATATTTTGTTTATTTTTGTTATTTGTATTCTTATATTAGTTACCAATAAGATTTACTAAATATATACAATTGTTTTTAAAACTCATATCACTTTTGAAAATAAGTTTTATTAAACATCTAACTAATTTTTTTATAATTAATTATTTTTATAATACAATTGACAACAATTATTTTAAAAACTATATAACATCATCAAACTTCCCCATAATAATTTTTTTGCGTTAGACATGCGTTAGACACGGACGTATGTTAACAAAAAGACTTTAGTATTTAGATTAAATTCATCTAGAATGTCACTTTTAAAAATAATCATCCGAGTCATAAAAATAATTAAAAAAAAGAGTAAAAGGCTTTTATTATTATTATTTTGACAATTGCGGGTGGTCATCGCACACCATTCACCAACTCCCACAAATTAATACAAGCTCCGGCTCATATACGGCAATGATTCTTTGACTCAATAATTATCATGGTCAAACTAATCACGTGGTGATGATTTGGAATTTGTAGTCCAAGTCAAAGTGAACTGAATTTACTGATCTCTTTGCTTTGCAGAAACGATGGTGATATGATTCCATGGCATCTGGCATCTTGATGCATTTTTATTTTTTTAATTACTAAAAATCAATTGTAAAAATGGGTGATTTGGGTAAAGGGTGATTTGGGCTTGGGCAACCGCCTCAATTTGCCTAAGCAGAGTCCGATGTCTAGGCCTAAGCCACCCTTACTATTATCTGCCCTTACTGTAAGCAATTCGTTAAGACATGTTTAAAAGCATGAGGCACAAATTTTAGAAGGAAAGAACTTGAATGGCTAGATATTATAACTTTTATAAGATTTAGAGTGGAGCTCTTAGAACCCCCACAAATAATCTCATAATCAAATCTCAGTTGTTGTTATATTTAAAATGATGAAATTGATTTCAAGGATGTTGACCAAGCTTATGGAGGAAATGTTGATAAGAAATCCTCACTCTTAAAATGTCCAACTTTTAAATGTCTCTCATGCGATATATGAAAGGAATCAATAAATCTTTTACTGAAGGTGAAAGCGCCCTACGTACTACACCCATTTCAAGGTCAAATATCAATCTAAGACTATCATATAGTTATCCTACACATGCGAAGCCGATATTTTCACACATGGGGCCAACTTGGGATTGTGATTGATGATTCTGCTTTGTGGATGTAATAAGCTATTGACTAAAGAAGCAGCTTGGTATTTGATAAATTATGTTGTTAAAATTGCTGTGAGTTTGACAAGCAGTGTAAATGCGTTTGGTAAATTTAATTATAAACGTATTGTTTTCTTATATAATAACCAAAATAGACATAATTTTCATTACCTTTTATTTTTTAGAATATGGTTAATAATGTTTAGACATATCTTTTTCTTTTTAAAACACATAAATTACATAAAGTGAAAAAAAACTCGATTAAATAAAACCCAATGAACTTACTAGATCAAAATTTTAATACTGGAGAGAATTTATAGTAGTTTTGACAATAATTTATTTGTGGTGGAAATTTCTGAAATCAGGCCAAGCTGGATATATATATATATATAGTTTTAAAAAAATGTTTTGAGAGAAATTTCTAGAATTATAAATTACTTTTATAAAACAGCTTTGAGGGTATTTTTATACTTTTAGACTTGGATCGTTTGAGTTGGTCACTGTAGAGCAAGTGGTACTTTGCAGTATTGTGCGAGTATGACATAGTAAGAAATAAAAAATGGGAGGATAAATAGACATCCGAATCCATAGTCTATAAATATTCTTTCTTTCCCTGTAGGGTTAATTTTGTCTTTTAGCCCAAACGTTTTGACAACTACAATGATCCCTCCTCGTTTTAACTTCTAGAAACATCAAAGGTCCCTATTTTAATTTCCTGAAAATATAATAAGGTCTTTGTACATTCAATTAAACGCCCAAGTTCTCACATGCAGTGATTCTTTAAATCACATAATAAATCAAAGTAATGGGTACCGTGGAGTTGCTCACCCTTTAGTGATAATAATTGTTAAATCATAACAGTAAGTATATATTGAATATTTATTTATATAATCATATGATCATCATTAGTGTTCTACGCAAAACAATCCCAATATAATCAGACTCTACATTAAAAGGCAACTTTCCAACTGTGATCACCGATTTTTTTTATTTATTCAAATAGAAGTTAGAACAATTAAAAAAACTTGCTCATAGTCATTAATGCTATGGAAAGATTGAAGACTTTTTTTAATATTGAAAATTAGATTAATGTATTACACAAATATTTACAATTAAATATATAACTGAGATTTACATTATTACATTAATTCTAAGAAGTATATGTACAGACATATGACTCTCACAAATGAGATATGTCTCTATTCCACTCGCATTTTATAAAGAGAAAAACTCATAAATTAACTCCACACAATTTTTTACTTGATTGAATGAGATTGAACTTATAGAAACTTGAATCACTACTCTTATAGTCCTACTTAACTTTGAAAGTAGTGGAAAGATTGAAGACTGATGAGCATATAATATATACATATTTTACCCTTAATTAAATAATTACTAGTTATGTTTATTTGTTATTTTTAATTAATTGAATTGTTTTATTGAATAGGAAATTAATTGGAGATTATGGATAAAAAGAATATAAAGGAGTTCAATTTGTGAGTATTAAAAATTAATTAACTTGAAAACAATTATGCTTATATGCATGTTAGTTCAAGTCAAGGAAACCGAACTCAACAAATGCATTCATCATCCCATACGGACAAAGAAGAGAAAGTGATATTAGCTTTAAAAGTGGCCAGCACATAAGGATTAAATCAAGCTTGATTGGGCTTTGCATAAGTGGCCCGATTGTTAGCATGTGCATGACCAAATCAAAGCTTAGAAAGCCAAGCCATTTAGCCTTCGGATGAAATAGGTCGGTAGCAACATTACGTAAGTCGAGCTTCGGCTTTTGAAGGGCAGCCGCTAGAGGAAAGAAGTAGAATTCGGCTTTGAATAGAGAGCACAGCTGCAGCAGTAATATTTCGGTTTTTCATGGTTGGTTTTATTAATTTTATTGCTCATTCTTTAAGTATGTTTAGCTAATTTTCTTATACAGAAGTTAAAGATGAAATCATATTTAATAAAATAATTATCTTTTTATTTAATTAATTTCTTACATATGTACTTTAATATTTATAGTTCTTATTTCACATGATTAATTGGATGTTATTAAATTTTTTTTATCAATTCTGTCATGTATTATTGATTGTTGAGATTAATATTTGATTAAATTTATACTTAGATTTATAAAATTTATACATGATTATCTTTGATTTCGTGTCTTTCATTAAATTGTTTACACAAAGTACTTAGAAAAACTTTGACTCTTTGTTATTCAATATGTTTACATAGGATTCTTAGATATCATACTATTAAGCAGAAAAAGAACATACACAATATTATTTTTAATTAGACTTAATTGTTATATTTATGAGATGACATAAATTGATTTCGAGTTGTCACTCTAAATTGGAGATTAATTAATAATTAGACAATTACTAGTTGAATAGTGATAGATTCTGAAACATTAGTAATTTTTGTCTTATTGAATTCTCCTTTACTTTAATTGCTTTCTTAGTTTAATTAGTTTAATTTTCTTACAAACTTAATTTGGTCAACTAGGTTAGAATTAATATTAATTTTAGATTTAAATTAGACTTTTCAATTTATAACAATGCTTGTGGGTTCGACATCGTTACTACTGTTGTATTTCTAGATTCGTGCACTTGCGAGTATATTAAAATTTTTCACAACAAAGACTCTTATGGTGTGTTTACTTCATAGAATGGGGAATGAAAATGAAGGAATGAGAATGAAACCCATGTTTATTTGGCAAAATGTAATTTGGGAATAAGAACAAAATATATGAGTTCCACACAATTTGAGAATAAGGAATGTGAATCTCATTCTCATATTTGTTTTTGTATGTCATTAATATATGTTTACTAAAGAATTAAGTATGTCATTAATAAGGAATGGGGGGGTTGGGAATGAAAATGAGGAAATAAGAATTGAATATATGTTTATTTTTGTATCCCTCTAATTTTTTTCATATTTCCCAAATTACCCTCATTAAAATCACAATTAATTTTATTATTTTAAATGTCATTAATAATAATTATTATTATTATTTTATTATTATTAAATTTTATTAACTTTATTATTTTAGTTATTATTAATTATTTTATTAATATTATCATTATTAACATTTATTATTATTATTATTAAATTTTATTAAATTATTATTATTACTCCTTGTTATTTATCAAAAACGCAAAAGAACTAAAGAATTAAAACTTTTAGCACATAAGTCCAAATTATTAAAATTTTTTATGTTGTTTCAGCACAGGCACAGGCTCAAGCCCAGGCTCAGCAGGCGTTTTGGGTCACACCACAGCTTCAGCAATCCCGCACCACCTCCCCCCGAATCTCGAACTTGAGCTTTGCTCGTTGCTTTGACTCTAAGCAGCTACCCATCAATCATTTCTATATAATCTTATTACCATCAGTCTTAACTTGCTCATAACAGGAGCCGAGGGCTTGTGTTCTTTTGTTTCTATAAATTATAGCTCTATAGAGGAAGAATATGAATGCAGAATCTCTGTAGAAAGAAGTTTAATGAGAAATCCTCTCTCTTAAAATGTCACCTTTTAATGTCTGTCATGCAGTATAATTGCATAATTATCTAAAGCTCTCTCTTTTTTCATGGAAGAAAGCTCTATAATTATTGAAGGAAGAAGATCACAAAAAAGGCAGCGAATTGGCACATCGGGCGAGCCTAACAAATTGAATCATTTACATTAAACTGCCAGGCCTTCATTTGTTCTGAGACCAATGACTTGTAAAAGCAGAAAATGAAATATGTTCATAAACCTTACAGTCTTGAAATGCATGAATGATAACACCTTGACTGCATAAGATGATTGGTAACAAAATGTTCTCCACCAAGGTCAACAACGAGTGCCACATCTTTGCAACCCCGAACATAACAATTGAACAGTAAGCTAAAATAGGTCAGAGAGAACTTTGCCACCGATGAAAGATCAACGTAAAAATATTCACAACCTATGCCCCGAAGTATTTGAGCAAGTCATCATCAAAGTCATCAACTATAATGTCATCCAAAGAGCCTTCCATCCATGGCATGCCATCCAGTGGAGATCCAAACTGATGATCAAAATTTCTCTCTTGTTCACTGTGAAATGTGTCGTTTATATAATGGGGCAATTCTCCTCCATTAGTAGTAATCTCATTTTCATTTCTATGAAATGCCGGAACATGAACTCCACCAACCTCTGGCCTAATCTGCGGTACATTTGTTTCAATCTGACTATGTTGCCCATCATTACTGTGCCCAAACTCAAATGATGGATTGTAGAAATTGCAAGTATCATCATGCTGCAATTCAGTATTTTGCATCATTGGATATACTGTAGGTCTCCCATCCACATACATGCTCTGAGTAGCCATTATATCGACAGAAGGAATAGCAGAAAAATTGTTGAACTCAGATGCTGAAATTTGGGAGTGGCCAACAAAACCTCCCTCCACAGGCCTCAACGCAGTCACTGCATTGTTTTGTTCCTGATTACCTTGCATGTTATAGTCAATCAACAATACATCGCCATGGTTTATATCAGGCAAAGTTTTTCTTGGCTCATCATGTTGATGCTCATTGACAGACTCTCCAGGCTGTTGATCAGCACTACTGGATGTTACGCGAGGTCTTTTTGCCCTTCGTCGTTTTTCTGGTCGTTGTTTGTCTTGGAATGAATGGATAGTTGCGTTGCGATGACTTATTACTGGCTCCACGTCCACTGGTTGATTTGTCCTGTTATCTTTGGATGAGACAGAACCCACAACATCGTCAATGCCATCAACATCATAGTTGCTATCACTGCTAATAGCTGGCTGCTTCTTATTACCATGAACTCCTGAAGGCACTTCAGTAATCCCAGAAGTTCCATTGTCACTGCTAGGCTGTCGAATAAGAGATTCCTCTCGGCTCAAAACCCCTAACCAAATAGCACTCTCCTTGGCTGTCATCTTATCTTGTAAGCACTTTGATTGGCGCACATGTCTCCTGATCTTCGCAATATCAGGTGACATGTGTTTTATTACAGCTGTTAACACTCCGACTTTCCACATCTTTTTCAGGTCATGTGGCTTTTTATATGGAGGATTTTGACCCTTGGGTAGCCCTAATTTTTCCCACCAATCTTCATTGCCGGATGGCCACCAAGGAGGCGGAGCTCCTTTCTCCAATGGGTACTTCCTTTGAGGGGGATCACAATGTTGCATCAAAGAAGACAAGAGAGACCCTAGAGTTGCATCTTGCAGGTCTTGTAGAATGCTCTGCGAGTTACCATTTCGATTATTATTATCGGCCTCACTCATGGCTAAACACTCTGCTTCATACTTCACTATGGCTGCTGGTCCATTCTTATCAAATTTCACCTTTTCCTTCCACCAAGCTCTAATATTATCGGATGAACCACTAACTGGCTTACCTTTCTCAGGAATGATTCCATACACAAATCCACGAGCTTTGCAGACCTCCATTAGCTTCAACATATACTTGAGAATTCCATCTTGGGCCCTCGACATTTTCTTCCTCCGAGCCTGATCAATAGTTTGCTTGGGTTTTTGCTTCTCCGCAGCTTGTTGGGCTGCAAGCTTCTCTTTCTCCTTAATCCTCTTAAGTTTAATACGATCTTTCCACATTCGCCTTTCCAACTCCTCTGGTTCAATCTCTTCATCACTAACATCTTTCTCTACTAAATTTCCACACCTTTCATCGACTTCAATATCCGAGCTGTCACCCAGGGTTTCCACAACAATCAGAAGATGGTAATTCAACAAAATCGATAACTATTATCTATCTCTAAAAGACAATTCATTAAATTGAGCTCAAACTTTTTATGTTAATAATTATTTCACTTGGAACTAAATAAAGTAGTCGAAAAACCTCTCGCTGCACTTACTCAGTCAAGTGAATGTTCAACAATCACTCACTCAAAAATCCAATTCATTTACTTTTCCTACATTTTCTCACCAACCAAACAACGCATAAATACTAATAAGACCAAATATGATCTCATATATTCTCACAAACAATCATCCTATCTTTATTAAAACAAAACCCATATCACAAATAATTTCTGTATATTGACGTAACTGAAATTCTTCAAAATCAATATCCCTATTGAGCAATTTGATCAACAATCAATAAGAATTTCAAAAACTCTATTCCCATTGGAAAATGAAAACAACCCAGAAACAATATTGGAACCATGTGAAAAAAAAAATTATATCAAGAAAAATAATAGGAATCATACAAGTCTTACCAAATATCAGCTCCAATCTCCTCAAGTTCACCCATGAAAGAACTGTTCAAATCGTAGAACTCTCCAAAATCCCTAAAAATCGATTTTTTTTTTAATCTATAATCAGCAAAATTCAAAATATTTTTATTAGAAGATGAAAAAATTAAAGCTGGGCAGCGATAGCTATGAATCGCCCCAAGAAAAATTATGGACCCAACAAGGGATTTTGCCAGAAAAAACGATTTCGTAAATTTATTGCGAAATTAGGAAAAACGTTATAACGTTTTGGTCCCCGTAGTTTTATGGTTTCTGAAATAATAGTGTTTTTCTATTTTGTGTTATTTAAATGGAATAGGTTCCCGTGAGAATTTATTTTCTTTGATTCCTAGATTAGGCTGCAATTATGTATTTCTAAGCTTATATATATTGGTTTCTAAGATTAAGGTATTTTTTTGAGCTTATATATTGTAAATAATTTAAAAACCATATCATATTTAGATTTAGTATTAAGTAAAAAATAATCTAATTTTATTCAGATATAATTATCTAATTTCCAATGTTAAGTTGAAGAAAAAAAAGGGCTTTTAAAGCATCGGAATGGCTGAAGGTAAATTAGATTAATTTGGTCAGGTGATCTGGGGTTACTTACCCTTCCCTTAGGGACCTATTTGACAAATGTGGACAAACGTTCGTGCTCATTATGCAAAAAGTAAAAGTGATAGGGATCTATATGTTATTATAAAAAAGTGAAGATTGTGCGGCGGCCAGCAGGAGTAACGAGTGGATGAATACATGTCAGACATGGCCACTCGGGATTAGGGGTAATCACCTGTATTGATCCCCATTGGATGCTCACTAAGCCTTACCTTATTGGGCCCTTATTGATTTATTGTCTTTTTTAAATTGAAACCATCTCCGTCATAAACGAGGATTCTCTCACCGTACGATCTCATCTTCTATTCAAATAAATATAATCGTGTGATTAGTATTTCATAATGAGAAAGCAATTATACATACCATAATAGAAAAAACAACTTTTAAATCTAATTTATATACTCGGATTACAAGATTTGCCCTCGTAAAAATTGGAACTAAATTTATGAGAACAATAATTTGGGCTTGTTGATAACTGTTTCACCGTGTGATGGGATATATCATATATCGCCGTCATATTTTTCGTTTTTATTATAATCTTGAGGCATGTACAGGTGCATTGTATCTGGTACATAAATTTGGTAAGTCCAAATTGTAAATAATCACCGTGACCAATATATTTTATACATGTTCCCATTGGGAAGCTAGATCTCATTTTATTGTTATTCAATTTATTGTCGTCCCAACGAAATAAAGATAAAATTTTAAGTTAATTAAAAATTTGTTTTAGAACTTTTTTGTGTCTTTCGAAAAGTTGACAAATCTGGGTTAAAAAAATCAAAAGACAGTAAAAAGACAAAAAAAAAGGTACCTAAATCTTTAAGCAAAGAAACCATTTTATCTTTTTCTTATTTATTCTTGAGTAGTAGGAAAAAAAAAAGAAAAGACCGATAGTAAAGAAAAGTTGAAATGAGAGTGACGGTAAAGGAGAGTTTTGAAAAAAAGGTTTCAATTTCTTGAGAAAATTGTACAGGTTAATTGTGCTAATTTCATCATTAATTTTCAGTTTCATTTCCTGAATACCTCATTTATTATTTCGTTTATTAATTTATTTTTTTTAATAAGTGATCTATCTCTAATCAGTTACAATATCTTAGAAATTTCAACTATTATTTCTACAACTTATCTGTAACTACTATGTTATCTAAACATGCAGTCATTAATATTTATTAAATTTTCATCAATTATATAATCCAACCCCCCTATAAATATTAATAACGGATTAATGCGATAGTTATAGATAAACACTCTTATCAATTAGAACACTAGTGCTGCGATTTTAATGGACATTCCTACACAACCTTTTCAATTAACCAGAGAAGGGTAATTATGTAATCTTATTTCACTTAACCTATAGTTAGAAAATTCGCTTCCTATTTGACCATTACATTTTGAGTAATATTTAATGTTCATTTTGTTGATGCGAGATTCTGGTTACTCTTTCTACAACGATCAGGATCTCTGCTCAATCAACTCGACCACGATCATGATCTCTCCTCGTATGTATTTTTCTCTAAAAATTCCTACGTACACAAATACAAGTCAGAGCACGCCGGTTGTTTTCCCGGCGTAAACCCTCCGACGCTCAAGTCAGATATAAAGGTTTTGTGTTCCTGAGAACGTTAGCCACTAATCTTAAGGCTTGTTTTTGGTATCGATTATTGAATGGTCTATTTATCTTAGTTTCAGTATTAAAAGTTCTAACCCTTTTACCTTCGTTGGCCGCCCTTTTTATAGGCTTCTTCTGAGTTCAGACCCTTCTTCAACCCACGCCCATTACGTTCCAATCTCTTGGAAGTGGATGCTCCGTTTCTGTAATCGTGGGTGGTCGCGTGATCTTCGTGCCTTGATTCTCAGGTTGGGGTGCACATCTCGCCAACTGCCGTTGACCGGGTCTTCTCACCTCAACCATTAGCAGGAGACCAACCTTGCCGATGACGTATTCGTGGACGAGCAGAATATTCCTGCTTCCGTTCTTCTGCTACCAGACTTCTGACAGATATATCTGTTCGTGGGAACCCTGGTAATAGCTATATGCTCATCACGGCTGGTCTCGTCGAAATACATCCCCCAAACACTTTTTTTTTTAATCTCTTACTTAAATAACAACCAAAATCATCAACCAGTACGAAAACTGAAAAACTTACATAAAAATATCTATCTTTATAATCATCAACTATTATTATTATTATTATTTTTAGCAGCCTTAAAGAAAACAAAAAAAAAAGAGTGAATATAACTTAAAAATACTTCTTATATTTCTATAAAGGCTGATGATTTATGCAGAACAATTAACCAGCCAAGTGTTACATTTTGATCTAAATTTGAGGCATCTAGCTAGCAAATCAAGCTAGCCAAAAACCCCTTACCTTGACCTGACAATTTCTTCTTTCATGGCCAAAGAGAGAGAACTAAGACTCCCTCCATTTTCAATTCTAACTCCAGGCATCGCCGCTGCTCTGCTCCCCACAAATCCCCCTTCACCAATTCTTATTTTCCCGAACTTCACCTTCCCTCCATCACCTTCGTAAATGTGCCCAAATAACAAAGCCTCTTTGCCCACACACCCACCATTTCCCTCCATTTCAACCATTTCAGGATTCAACACAGCCCCCATGCTGTCCACATAAGCCCCTTGGCCCAATACAATTTCTGCGCCCATTAGCTTCATCCAAGCCACAAACAAAAATGACCCACTCGTCATTTCAACAAAATATTCACCGACCAATGTTCTAAATGCCTGCCATACTGTGTCCATGAGCACCCCTTTGCTCCAAATTTGTACACTCTCACCTTCTTTCTTTTTTCCTACAAGCACCCATTTCGCTGCTGCACATGCGAATGCTGCCAAAATTCCTGAAGATACCCAAAACATTGGGAGCAACCAATGGAGTGGAAGGATTTTGTTTTCTTTCAGGAAAAGAGTCCATTTTAGAGGAGTGAAGACTACTAGGCCTATCAGGAAATAAGGCAAGACCGTTTGTAGCAATGGCTGAGCAAAAATGGACCAAAAAGTTTGATACCAGGTTCTTTCCAGGGTCACTTTATCTTCAGTTTTTTCCTCCAGAGCGGCTGCCATTGGACAGCCTGAGAGGTCCACTTTCACATCACTTTGCTCTAGGAAAATCCTCCAGGACTCCGGAAGTGGTTCACCATTTCGGAGATGTTGACATATTTCATAGATTAATGAACGGCCGTGATCAATTGAAGCACTCTGAGAGCTAGTCGTTGCTGGAATGACATCAATTTCATTGCACTTAAGATAAGGATTAAATTCAAGCTTTTCTGATTCTTCCGTGGAGAGATTTTGATCAATGCTAATCTCCCCAACGTCGATGTTTGGGTACTCTGCCTCATCCCACGGCTTGGTGCAGTCTAGTGCAATGTCCTGCATAGCTTCGTCTTGTGGGATTGGCCGAATTTGCAGCTGGAAAATGTAGCGAACGCCAGAGGGAGAACTCACACGGCGTTGGAATTCATCAGCAAGGAAGAGCAAAGGCCTAGTGTCATTATCATCTCGCGGAATTGCTCCTGTTTCTGGTGGGAGAATCCCTCTAGGCTCAACCTCACCAGAATCTTCACCAATGGATTCATCATAAGGTCTCAGCTTGAATTTTACATACATTTCCTGTCCATCTGTGAACCTGAAAAGTCTGCAAATGTTTGAGTAGTAATGCATCTCAGCATACGAGTCAGATAGCCTGAGGGATTTCCAGACAGCGTCACGTATGTGAGGAACTCGCTTCACATGCTCCTCCCTTGCAGCAAGTCCACACACTAGCCACGTTGCAAAGTCTCCAATTGTGCGGGCATAGAATGCGTTGCCTGTTTTTAGTGTCAAATCAAGTAGAGAGGAGGTGTTACCATTTCGATCCGAAAATATTCTGATTGCTGCACCGCGAGCATCTATCCTTGCATCATCATCAGCACTCAAGCTGTTGCTGTGCCGAATTATGACAGGGTAACATTTTCCGGGATGGAAGATTTTGTGATCTGGCAAGCCTTGAATATTGTCGTAGATCGTCAATTGTCCCTTCCCACTTACTCCAATGCGGTGGAAGTATCTTGATTTAACCTTCAAAGTAGTGGCAGCCAAATTTGCTGACAAGTTGCCGACAATTTTCTTGTATTTCATGTCCATTTCTTCTATCCTGTCATCCAAAGCATGCATTGTGTTCTTGATCATGACTGGGGATTGAGATCCAATGTAAATGCCTCCTCTTTGGAGAACTGAATGCATGGGAGCAACTGAAAGTGCACCGAGAATTACATCTCTTGAAACAACTGAATTTGGCAGGACTAGGCTTTGGCTGCCAATTACTGAATTGTCCTGTACCTCAACTTTCCCGAAAACAAACCCAATAGAAGAATAGAAACCAGGAATTATCCGGCTAAAGTCACCAAGATGGACCCCAGCACCAAGTGTGACTTGTTGTGGACATGAAACTGGATTGATGGCTCTGATCGAACAATATCTCCCAATCTTTGCACCCAAAAGGCGTAAGTAGATACAGAATGCTTCCGTTCCGGAGAGAAGCTTGGCGAACCTTAGGTGGCAAGCAATGGTAATCCGGTGGCAGAGCCAAGCCTTCAAGTGGGTTTGCTTTTCCTCCTTTTTACCAGCAAGAAAGTGGGTCAAAATGCATGTGAGGTAGCTGAGTACTAGGCCATGAAATAAGTAAGCACCCGCAGTTGAAATAGCGAAGTAAGCTGGGTTTGCAGGAACACTCGCAAACATGGTGGCGTATGCAATGATGGTGAATGGAAGCCAGTGGAAGGCTCCAGATATGCAAAGAAATGCAAAGTGCCGCGGGGAAGCAGGCTTTTGAGACAGCCAAATGTAGAGGAAGTAGGTAATGGCTGCCGATAGAGTGCTGAGGAAACTGACTATGTAGATGCCTATAAATTGGTGAATGGCCTCATCTTGAGTTCTGCAAGTAGAAATTTTTGAAACTGCACCACCCTGAAATGACAGCGGAAAACGTAAGGTATGCTAATTTTATAACTTCGATCCCAAGAAAAAAGGAGTACATACATGTATGTAACAAGAAGAAAGCAATCTATGATATTTCATGAATCTAATTATGTACAGAATCCTAAATTAAAAGAAGTTGCCAATGGTTTAATAGAAGAAATTAATATATGTATATACACTTGCCTTTTGTACATAGTTAGCGTTAGTGGATTTGAGAATAGGTTTGCCTCCCTCACTCTTTTGCAAGGGTGCGACTTCAGCTTCTTCTCCGATTACACTTCCTTTTTGGATCACAGCATACGGCCCAACTGAAACTTTTCGGGCAATTTTAATTGGTTGAAGGCTCAAGACTCCATTCTTTACCTCATGGCTCTGAATTAGAGTCCCTTCTGAAATCACAGCTCCATCTCCAATTAAAACAAGAGATGGGTCTGTTATATCGACAGTGTCAAGCAACACTGATGATCCAAGCTTGGCTCCAAGCATCTCAAACCACCAGTTTAGGAATACTGTTCCTCTTAAATAAACTGCAAGAACTTTACCAGAAACTTCTTGGACCTTGTAAAGTGCCCACCATTTAACGAAATCAGCTGACCAGATGGAAATTTCAGGATTCAATGTATAGTTTGGTCTCAAGAAAGAATTTCCAAAAATAGTTATGGAAATGCAAGTAGCAAATATGCAAAGGATCCAAGCAAGAGGAGCGAAAGTCAAGGAGAACATATAGTTCAACCAAGGACGTTCATCCAACAGTGTCTGTGGGGCTGAGACCAAAGTTGTAAAAGCAGAAACTGATAGATAAGCAGGAAGTATCAGCATGAATGAGACATAAACAAGAGCCAGTAATTGGAAAATCCAGATACCGCATTGGCGAGCTTTTGAAACTTCCAAATCAAACTCATCGAAATCTGTCTCGGGTTCTGGTGTAAAGGAGGAATCTGTCATGAGTTGAGGCTGAGACTTCATGACAAGATTCTCCGAGAAGCTTGCCAAGTCTGCGATGCAGGTTGCTGTGAAGATATCAACTGCTCCAACTGGAACTCCTAGGAAATCTGAGAGTTTTTGAGCTGCTCTGACCACACCAATTGAATCAATTCCATAAGACACCAAGCTATCAGTGGCAGAGATTTTGGTAATGGGAATCCCTGTCTGCTCGGAAACCAGTCCTTTTAGGAACTCCACAATGTCTTTGTTACTCAATTTTTTGCTTGCCACAGGAGAACTCACAAGTTGAGGCCTAGGCGTTCTTCCCTCTTTACAAGTGCCAGTAGTGAATGACCTGGTCAATTTCCTTTTTGTGAAAAGTGGTTCTGGTACTGTATTTAGAGTTCCATCAACAAACTGTTTGAGGCATTCAAATCTCTTGATTTTCCCTGATGTTGTTTTGCTCATGGTCCTCGGCTTGATCAGCTTGACAGAAGCAACAGTAACACCGTGTTCTTCTACAACGCGAGTTTTAATGTTTTCAATGACATCCTTATCAACCGGCTTCCCATCTCTAACTTCCGCAATCACAACCAAGCCAACCTGATCAGAGCCATCTGAAACTGAAATTCCTTTGGTTGATAGGACTTCCTCTGGCACACCAATGACAGCACAGCAACCTGGGCGTATATGTTCAGTTGAGCTCTCCACGGTCTTTTCAACATCAGCTGAGTAAATGTTCCTTCCTGCGACAATAATAAGATCCTTGATTCTTCCTGTGATAAAAAACTTCCCGTCGATAATTCTTCCAAGGTCTCCGGTTCTCGTGTATTTTCTTCCCCGGTTATTTTGAAGCTCATTTCTGAAAGTTATGTGGCTAAGTTCTTCTCTACCCCAATACCCAATTCCAGCACTGGGGCTACTGATCCATACTTCTCCCTCCGTTCCAGGCTCTTCAATCTCCTCACTAGTCTCCGGATTCACAATTCTGATGTCAACATCTGGATCATTTTGATCTACATACCCACAACAGACTCTTCCTTGCCAGTCAAGAATTATAGGCTTCCCTTGTCCATATGCACAGCTGACAAATACACAATTTTCTGCCAATCCATAACCAGGAGCCATCACCTCTTGAGAAAGGCCAAAAGGACGAGCCAACTCTACAAATCTTTTCACTGTTGTTTGCCTTACTGGTTCAGCAGCAACCATAAGGAATTTCATTGAAGAAAGATCAAAACTCCTAACCTTGTCCTTGCTAGATTCCAGTCTTCTAACCATGAGCTCGAAAGCAAAGTTTGGGCCGGCGCTGTGAGTAGCCCGGTATTTACTCATGGTTTCAAGCCATAAAAGTGGGTTCTTGATGAATGTCAATGGGGAAAACAATATTGCTGTGCTTCCACCAACCATAGCTGTAAACAGTCCACCAATTAGCCCCATGTCATGGTATTGAGGAAGCCAACTGACTAATACTGTCTTTGAGGTGCTCTTGTATCTCTTTCGCATTAACTTTACATTATGAATGAGCCCACCGTGAGTTATCATTACTCCTTTAGCGTCACCAGTTGATCCTGATGTGAACTGAAGAAAGCAAAGATCGTCAGGCTGAGATTCAGTAAAGCAAACTACATTTTCTGCAAGCAAGTTTTTGGAATTTTTGACGCAAGAATCTGTGTGGAGCCATGGTAGATTTGGCCACTGAGCAGTGGCTTCGCCATCTTTTCCTACCAATAAGATCAGACGCTTCACAGATCCTACTCGAACTGCTGAATGATAGCCAATGGTTGATAAAATTGCCACTGCACCACATGATTTAGAAATGTTTTCAATCTTCAAAAGTGCTTGGCCACCTCTTTGCAAGGGATCTGGAGGAAGAACTGGTACCGGTAAGACTTTGGCTCTCATGCAACCAAAGAAGGCATCAACGAAATCCAGACCCGGTACATAGACAAGAAGAACCCTGTCCCCTGGCTTGATAACTGGTTTTCGGCTTGTCAAGAGCTTATGTGCAATGCGAGAAGCATTTGCATCAAGTTCTTCATAAGTCCTCTGGCTCACCGCTACACCTTCTTCATTAATCCAAGTAAAGAGAGTTTTCTTTTGAGTAATTCTATGAGTTCCCCAATGCTTCAAGTAACCATCAAGACTTGACAGTTCAGGAAACTCAACTCCTGGCAGTTCTTCTAATTCTTTGAAGTTCCTAGCCCAGTTATCTGATTGCAACGGGAACAAATTCTGCAAGCACATGTTATTAGATATTAGCCTTTGAGCAACTAATATCGTAAACATCAAACCTCTCAATATTTAGAAGGACAAATTACCTTAACATATGGAAACTCTGGCGTAGAATAATTATTTGCGAAGTGCTTGCACATTAGAGCCATGGAATAGGATGAATTTCTCTCTGTAAGCTCAAATGCCATAAGTCCACCTACATAGTAAGTGTTCCTCTGACCTTGAAGTTCGTACTCCAATCTGTCATAAAACCCATCCTTCATATCTGAAAAAAAAAATAGAACAATTATTTTTCCGACTTCTAGTAGGAGCTAACGATTGAAGTAGCTAACGGAGCTCACCTTTGCTGCTAACATGTGGAAAGTACTTGAATCTTCTCTGTAGCACCACATTCTCAATCACTCCCCCCATATTTTCAACTGTCTTGATTGCAACCTCAGTGACAGTTGGTCCCGTGATATCAACAGAGTTTCCATACGACCAGAATAAGAAAATGTCAGTGTCTGCAAAGAATTTTTGCATTGCAACAGGATGTCCAATTGTTGCAGGATCCTCCATATATTCGCCAAAGTAATAAAAGCCAACTGGTAAATGTTCTAGGCCAGTAATTTTTAACACAGTGGTGTAGTAGTCAATTGTTTGTACTTTGCTGAATAGTTCCTTTTCAAGCTCATCCATATCCATTACTTGCGTTTCGGATTCTGTTTTCAGAAATTTGCAGTTAGACAGAGCAGAATGAATTTACGAGTACACGAATTATTTTTGAAATCAACAAACCTGTTGGCTTTGAAGTTAGTGATCTGTAAAATTTTCCATTCTTTAAAGGAAAGGCTCCAGAGATGATGATCTTATCAAACTCCATAACTACACATTCCCCATTAGAATGTTTGACATCAACGCGGACAGTAGTAGAATCGCGTCTGATTGCTAGTACTTCAGAGTTGCAACGGACTTCAGTTGGAAGATATTTGCTGAGCTTCTGCCACAGACTTGTGTATCCACCTTTAAAACGTCGAATTTTTCCAGCCATGGAAGTTCTGGTGAATTCATGAATGTAGGCATAAGGCATGTCTTGAACAAATCCATAACCAGAAGCAGTATATCCATAAGCCACAGATTTGGGAACAGATTTGAATCCTCGATCTTCAAGGTAAGTTGGAGTTAAGTCTGAAGCCAAGTCACTCACTGCATGAACCCCAATTCGACCAGACTCCTTTGCCTTGTCCTGCAAGTAAAAGCAAGATGGATTGTTACACTAAAATGTTGAGCTCTAAAATCTGCTGAAATTTTCTAGTCTGTTTAAGGTAAGGGAAACTGACCTGTAGTTCCAATGTCAATGAGATAACCGACACATAATCATCAGCAACTTTGATATCCTGAAACTCCCCTGTTGAGTCATCAATGAGTGCAAGTTTGTGTGAATCCATTTCTTCTAATTCAGCCCCGACCTCTTTTGCCAAGTGAAAGATAACGGGTGCACTATTTGCCGCGAGAACTTGGCCACCCAGATCATAAATCCTTCCTGTTTATAGTTATGCTTAAACAGTTAAACATACATACCTGGAAACTATAAATGATAGATACAAAGTAAAAAATAATTGTTCATTTTGTACCTTCAATTTCAACTGATTCACACATGCCTCCAACGGCATGACACTTCTCTAACAGAGTCACATTTCTGTAGCCAAGTTTTGCCAGTGCATACGCGGTTGATAAGCCACTTGGACCGCCTCCTACTATCCCAATTCTCGTGTTCACGGCCAGGCACGGATGCAGCTTGCAAAATTGGTCATCTATTGATTTTCCAAGATCCATTTTCTGTAGAGTTTAAGCCTCCTATAAGCAATACCTATTGGAATCAAGTAACCAGTTGAGTCCAACTTCCATCAATAAGTATTGTACTTTCAAGGGCTATGGTCTGTGCAAACACAAAACAATTTCAAAGATTAAAGCTTATGGTTTATAAATATGCTACTGACATTTCAGAAAGGTCCCCCATTATATATTTAACCCCAGCGGCAACAAATAACTTATAACTAGAACTACATCATCCTCAAAACAAAAATCAATTTATAACAATGAGATTAAGGGAGTTTTTGTTTTTTTTTGTAAATAAAAAAAATATTAATAAGGGACACTCGATTCCTACATCTCTAGCTTCTATTGCAAGAAACCTAATCAACTGTGCTATTCCGTTAAGAGGTAAATCCAAGACAAACGTATTTTTGAAAAATATTGAAAAAGATACACAAAAGAGCTTCGTAAGAAAGCAGAAAAAAAAATCTTTCAAGAATCAGTTAATGCAAGTGCATGTAAGCCGTTAACAGAAACAAACCTTAAAGAGAGAAACAATGTGCAATGATATCACAGCTTTTGAAACCTGCAGCTGCTCCCTCCCTGTAATGCCATTGTCACCAGAATCTAGCTAAGAGACCAAACACACTTGTAATACACTACATATCAAAACTAAATTAATTTAAGTTCATATATATACTTTTCAAAATGCAAAACAGTTTTTTTTTTTAAAAAAAAAATTAAATTCCCGGTTAACTAAATTATACTAACCTGTGACTCTGAGGCAGATTGTGTATGAGGGTATTGATTAAAAGTGCCAAATGGCAAAAAAAGAATGACCAAAAGCCTGAGGCCGAACCTCCACAATACAAAACTGAGGGGGCTTATTCTTCGAATTTAAACACTTAAGATTCTTATTGGGTCCAAATTACAACCCGACAAAGATCAACGTCCGTCATAGTTAGAAACAACTGATTTTTCTTTGTGTCCTCCGAGCATTTACAGTCTGCTTATGAAAAGATTCTCTCTTCATGCTTTTTCTTTGATATTAACAACGTATGAGTGAAATATTATAAATATTTTAAGTGTTTTATAAATGGTGATCATTGCATGGACTCAAAATAGAACCAATCCGAAATTGACGTTTGTAGATTCCCCATTTTATTTTGCTCTTAGAATCATCGATTACCCCATCGTCAAACATGAAACAAAAGTTCAAGAAAGATTTGAAGGCTTGGCAAAATTATTAATAATTTCATTTCCTCCTATTCTTTAAGTTTTTTTTATTTTTGTTTACATGACAGGACTCGGAATGATACGTCGCTAGCATTTTGATCGTATTATTACTATAGGGTTTACTTTTTTATGAATAAAAAAATTTCATTCTGTAATTTACAAGTCCTATTTATGTGTTTGTTGTACATACAAAAAAGTCTTAAAAAAAATCGGCGTCATCATTTCCGAAATTAAGAGGGTCTCTCCATATATTTAAGAAAATGCTTGGAAATTTTAGTGGTTTTATCCCTAATTATATTTGATAATATAGTTAAATTAGTTTGATGATTGGTACTTGAGAATGTCCATGGATGTATTTTAAACTAAGGTATTTCTAAGAAACTGAAGCTTTCCTCTATTCATATATATATATGATATAAGATTTCATAATTCATAAATATGCATCAATATATAAATACCCAATTCGCTTATCAATCACCTGGATAATAAACTATTTTAACGGTAGAAAAATTAGTTAGACTTCAAATTTTGCCTTAACTAATGTAGGACGTGATCATAACGTAATCATATGGGCATAACTTTCATATATAGAAAAAGTTACACAAAATTAATAATGACAAAAAAATATTTTGCTACAAGATAATTTTTTTATCTTTAACTAATTTGTATAACCTATAGGCTTTGTAGCCCAATGAGAGCATGGCGCAGGTTTAAGTCATATAAAAGCGTGTTTTCGAAACTTACTATCATGAGATAAGATAATAAATGCTAAATTTTACGTGAATTCCCTTATATAGGACTCTGAAATTTTTAATTTTTAATTATTTTATCCTTTTTTAAGAAAAATTTCCACAAATTAGAATCAAGTGTCTTTTAATTTGTTGTCTTTATTTCTAACTAGGTATAAAACCTCCACTTCTTAAGTTTTGTCATCTTATTCTTTTCATTGTCATTTAGTAAATCAAACTGTTCTCAGAACTTAGGATTCCATTTATCTTCTCCAAATCTTATATTTTTTTTGTTCTCCATCGTTAAGAATTTAAGTTTTTGAGTCAACTGATTAAATGATATATTTGAACCTCACATACTCCGTCATGTTTTGTTAACTAATTGTACAAGCTAAAAATATAATAATCTTATAAGAATACGTCATTTGTATCTCAAATAATGTGTCACCAATTATATCAGATCATGTATTTAGTGTTAATTGACTCTATTTTCTATCATTAATTTAATAATATTCTCATACTACTAATGAATGAAAATCACGATAAATCTCACGTTACTTGAGATACAAACTATGTATTCTGATTATGTGAGTGTAACATTGCTCATAAAGAACATATTGTTTGCTAAGAGAAATTTCTGGAATAGAGTTGAAATCATGTGCTTGGTTTGACAATTAGCAAGAAAGTGACCCTACTATATAATTTCAGTTCGTTTATTTGTTTTTATTTTTGGGTCATTATCTGTGCAAATATTAAAGCATAGAAACCGCACAATTCGCAGGCTTAAGGGACATTATGTCTTAATTATAGACAACTTCAAAGATAGACATTTCCTCTGTCTTCAAAGACGTTGTCTAGTTATTGTTATTTGTTTCCAGCCGGATTAAGCAAATCACTACAAATGATTGATTGTCATGGAATTAATTAATTTAAAAAAAAAACAAAAAGGAATGACATGTTGTCATAATTGTAAATAATTAATTTATTTCCGTTTCCTTAGTTCTTTTATCATCTATAATATTTAGCCAATCATCATTACAAATGATTGAGTCTATTCTAACAAATAGATAAATAAATACATTCATAATCAATGATTTTATACAATCAAAATCCCATATCAATATCAAATCATGTCTATGCAATTGACAATTAATTTTAGGTTAATTTTGTGGGAGCAACTATCGAAAAAATTTGAAAAAAAAAAAGAAAAAAGAAGCATATTCTTTGGAAAATTCTTTGATCAAAAGATTCGTTATCAATTCCACATCAACAATCGGCTTTAATTAAGCATCATTTAAAAAAAATAAATTGACCAAATCTCCAAACGACATGAATAAAATTCATCGCTATATTTTTATTGTCGATCCATTGAGTAACCAACAAAATCTTAATTGATAGATTCAAAGGGGGGTTAAAGGTATATGGCATGGAACGTTGAGGTACCATAGCATCTCACGTAAATTTATCTACGAAAAGTAAAAAATAAATAAATAAAAAGAGGTTATGCTTAATCAATTGAGATATCAAATTAGTATTCTAAATGATGTGTTATCAATCATTTATAGTCATGTGTATAACATTAGCCGATTTTAATATCAATTGTTAACATAATATTTTCACAATCCAATATATTTAAGATGTCACATTAGTTGAAAAGTGAAAAAAAAAATGTTTCTTTTTCTTTTTTACTTAATGGTTCAATTGACTTAATTTTAATCAATTAAATCATTAAGTCTATTTATTTTTTAAACTTAATAAAAGTACTCAGGAATTAAGTCATTAAAATCCTAATCGAGCATACATTAATTTTTTTCCCAAAAAAAATGAAATTTTAAGTTTTGTGTTAATTTTAAGAACAGTAATCATGAGTCTTTTATTGTCTAGTTTCTTAAACAAATGCTGATGAAGTGTGATGCAGGATATATCTTAATTAAGATCATAATAAGTTCAATAATATATTGTTTTAAAGTGATCTCGATTGGGAATATAAGTATACAAAACCATGATTTCTTTTTTCAAAAATTCACCAATTAAGAGACTTCAAATTTTTACCAAAGAAAATTAAAATTAAAATTACCGTTTATTTATTTACTCTTTTTTTTTTCTTTTTTTTTAGCCTGCTATTCATTTTAGGATTTCGAGTAAGAGTAGTGCCATTAATTTTATCATCTCGTGTCATATACCTTGGGTTCGTGACGGGGAAATGCTTCCTTTAGGATTTGAGAATTTTATAAAAACAAGGGGTTGAATAGAAATGCTCGTACTTAAAAACATAATACTAGCATTTTGTCACGGACCGCAATCGTGGCACCCAAGATATGCGCTTGTACGCTAGTGTCAACGATGGTTGTGCTGATTGTTGGAGACGTGCTTCAGGAATGTGCGTGTTAGGAATAAAATGCCCTATACTCTTTGGAGTTCAGGCAGGCCGACCCGGTTGAGTTTGGGGAGCTTGTCGCTAGTCAAGGACTTAACGCTGAAGAGGGGTATAGGAAAATCCTGACGCACACTGGTTGGGAACTGAAGCCGTTCTCCTGATGAGCCCTAGGCAGGGCGAAACCAGTCGACAATGTGCCACTTCCTTCAGGCTTACTCTCGTAGTATGGGATGCGGGAGTGCCGCACGGGCTCGTAACCTCTCGTCCCGTGACAATGTCACGGACCGCAATCGTGGCACCCAAGATATGCGCTTGTACGCTAGTGTCAACGATGGTTGTGCTGATTGTTGGAGACGTGCTTCAGGAATGTGCGTGTTGGGAATAAAATGCCCTATACTCTTTGGAGTTCAGGCAGGCCGACCCGGTTGAGTTTGGGGAGCTTGTCGCTAGTCAAGGACTTAACGCTGAAGAGGGGTATAGGAAAATCCTGACGCACACTGGTTGGGAACTGAAGCCGTTCTCCTGATGAGCCCTAGGCAGGGCGAAACCAGTCGACAATGTGCCACTTCCTCCAGGCTTACTCTCGTAGTATGGGATGCGGGAGTGCCGCACGGGCTCGTAACCTCTCGTCCCGTGACAATTTGCAGACTAAAGCCTGATTATGAAAATGGGTTTTGTGTGGATACGAAGCACAACCAAGACGAGCAGTTAAATTATATTACTTGCACAGAACAATGTAGGTAGCATAATTTAGGTGACAGGCTTGCATAAACTAATTAAAATTAGAGTTTACATATTACAAATGAACAGAATCAAATCAACTTGAACAAGCTGCCTGCTGAGTTTTTATGAAATTTACCAGATTGTGCAGATAAAAATTACATCACATAAAGAAACAGAGAGATGTTGAGTCGCTGGTGCAGTACATTGGCATGCTGCTTCAGAATCTGGGCGGCTGAATGTGAGATCCAAAGACAGCAAAGGCCAAGCAAAAGTTGGCTGTCCTTATAGCATGCTGTCTGACCTTGCTGGCAACCTCCTGAAGAAGTTGAGAGGAACCGATGGAAGCTTGTGGCGAAACCTGGGATGCCTTAGCACGTAAATGCCTGCAAGGAGGGCAACAACTTGGAATGGAGTAACATAGAGGACTATAGCAGCAATCAAGCAGAAAGTGACAAAAAGAGTGGTTGCTCTTGGGTCTCTCCAGCTTATCAGAGACTGAAACCTTTCCCCTTGAGTTGCAAGGTCACCAATCACTGTCTGAACCCTCCCTGCTATGCTTCTCAGGCGGTCATATCTCATGCGAACAATGTCTGATCCCTTGGTAGTGGGGAATGTGTCGAATTCTTCATCTAGTTCATCAGGGTGAGCAGCTTCTGCATGCGACAATCGAGTGTCCATGTGAGGAGGGTGCCTTGGCCTCCAACGGAAGTTCCAAATGCCAATCAAGAAAAGGTAGAGAAATACGGTGGGGAGTATGAGCTCAGGATAAAGGACCAATATGATGAAAAGGATGTGAATCAAAATGGTTGTAAGAGGGTTTTTCCAATTGCAGATTTGATCGAACCATTTACCAACAGAAATCAACGAACTTAGAACACCCATTATTCTAAAGAAATTAGCCTTGCTTCTCCTCATACTCCACATATGCGAGTCTACATCAAGCATATACTCCACAACCTCTTTCCTCAATGGTGGCTCAGCTCGGTTCAGCCTCATGGAGACAATCTGCATAGCCTGGTGCCTCAAGCTATCAAGCTGAATAACAGACAATGGATGAATGTAGTGCATTTTGGGCAGCAATGGTTGTGAGTACATATGCAGCATGTTAATCAACGACGAGCAAGTAAACCTCACGGCCAATTGAACCTCGCCCATTTTCCTCACCCCTGAAGGATGCAAAACTAAAAGAGGATAAGAGTGTGTGTAAACCCTATCAGTTTCAAGTGTTGATAATCGAATCCTCACTTTACCAATTCTTGAATCCTTCCCACCGCCACCTTGTCCATGGATGTGGCCATTATCAAATACCCCTACAGTAATGACAGTACATGGGTCAAAAACTTCCCAAGTGTACTGTTCATTCCATCGTGGCCCGAAGCTGTCAACAATTGTCCGTGTTCGCACCCATTTCTGCCCATATTTGGCCACACAATAAGCATCTGTGGTTCCTCGTCCATCTTTTGTCTTCATTGGCGTCAGCCCATGAGCACTGAGAACACCAAGCTCCAATATTCCAATGCTGGGTTTCCACAACTGTTTTGCAGTTGGCCTCAGATCACTGCTGTAGTGGGTCGATTCATCCAAAACATGATATCCACCATCCAGACATATCCTCAGATGAATTCTGCTGGAAAATTTAGTCTCTTTCTTTTCCCCATCTACAATAACATGCTTCTCAAGGTTAAACCACCTAGTGTTCACAGGCTTATGGTCCAATCTCCTCTGCACTGCCTGCAATGGGATCAGACACTTGCCTAACACTTCATCCTTGTTTGGTGCTACCCTATCTTCGACGGTCAGAATCAAGGGCTCCTCAAAAGGCTCGGCTGCTACAAACATCAAATCTTCATTCCACATTGGGTTTATAGTCTTACTTTGAGAAATTCTAGTTCTCGATGCCTGATTTCCGAGGATAGCCTTCACAAAAACTTCAGGAAACCTACTTTTATCACTAGGTAGCAGGTCCTGAGCTTCAATAATGTTGACCCTCACATACCAAAGCTTGGGGGATAGATATACCTTTGATCGAATATTTGCAACTCCTTCACCGCTGACTGTTGCTGCATCTGAGTGCCATGCATCAGGAAATGCCTCGTCTGCTTGAGTTCCCATCCAAACAGCCAACATCAGCTCTCCAGTTTTAACCTTATCTCCCTTACGATCTTCCAATCTGTACCACTGGGGTGCCAAAGGACTGTCTGGAGGAATCCTTTTCGGCACTTCATTGAGGTCAAACATTACCCTGCCAATTAAATCATCCAAAACAACATCCTTGTCCTTCACCAACACTTCCAAAACTGAAGCCTGAATCCTATCTTTCGAGAAAGCAAAACACTGATTCCATTCAGGATTGGACTTCTTCTCAAAATGCTTCGTAGTTCCCTTATAGTTTCCGAGTTTTACTTCAACATAGGGATCACAGCTACCAGTAACATCTTTTCCAGGTAAATCCTTTGCCTTGACAACCCGGACATAAAGGTATTGCATTTGTTCAACAAGGTCATAGGTGCATGAAAGCTTATCACCTGTGATAGACCCCGCACCAATCTTGGGGGAGGTCTCCTTCAGAGCAAAGTCTATAGCTTGTGGAGACTTCTGCATCTTCACTAATATGTAATAACACAACCAGGCTACCCAGAAGAATATTACAGTTACACAAGAAGAAACAAAGAATTTCTAAGTCAAATTCAACCTCAAAATGAATGTCTCCAATGATCGAAACCCCAACTCTTTTGTTGTAGCTAGTAGGCTATTGTACAAACCAGAGATCAGAAAGTTGAGGACACAAGTGTAATGAAGCTAAAAGATATGATAAGGCATAAATCACAGAAAGAAAATCAAACATAATTTCTAAATTCTAAATTTCAGATCTCTAGTGCATGATGAGAAAGGAAAAAGATTAAAGGACCTCATCAACCATAATAGAGTAAACACTAGGCACTTCGGTCAATGCATTTGAGCAGAAAGCACCAAGAACCTGCAAAATCAGAACAAGAAAAACAAGAGCTACAATTAATTACAACTCATACCTGCCATTTAGGTGCAAATCAAAACTGATATAGATGAAAGAAAATGACAGTTTGAGTGTCAAATTCGACTTCCTAAATAAATACGGCCACACATGAATATATCATTACAAATTAAACTCAACTGAACCCAATATTCCTTTTTTTTTTTTAAATCAAGCTCAGCTGAGCAGCATTGTAATGTAGAATCCAAGATTTATAATTTTTCCAATTACATCATAACATTTAGTAGCCAAACAACGTAAACACCCCCACAGATTTGTACCAACAGATCTAATAATAATAATAAAAAAATCACAAAGAGTATATGTTAAAGACAAAACGGGAAGTTACCCAAGTTCAGTAAAAATGTGCTAGCTTTAACTTTCAAAGCCATCAAGAAACATATACTACAAAAGAATGCATTTTCTTGCATTACTTGAAAGAGCAAGCAAAGCTAACCAAGTTCAAAGTTTCAACAACTACCAAGCTAACCCCAACAAAAGCTAGAGTCGTGAAGCAAAGAATTTTTCAAAGAGCCAGAAAAAAAATGTACCTTTAGCACAATGTGCGTAAAGCTCAGCTAAGTTGTGAACTTGCAGCAATGAAAAATCAAAATCCTTTTTTTTTTAATTTTATTTTATTGGGTGTTGGGAAATGAATAATGGGCAGTGAGTTATGAAGCAGTGAAGAGACAAAGATAGCTAGTGAAGACTGAAGAGTTGAATCATGTAATAAAAAAAATGTGAGATCTACGGAAAGAGACTGAATCTAATCTATAACAAGCACACAGAGAGCCTACTCAGCCACCACCAACTTTTTTTTTTAATTTTTAATTTATTTTAACCTTTTGTCTGGTTCTTTAGCTACGCACATTGTTTATTAATTTTTGGTTTCTTTAAGACCAATTCCAAAGAATTAAGATATGAAATACTTATAATTTTAATTGAAAATTTTGTCATAATACCTCTTTGATAGTTTGAAATTAATTAAATAACAATGCAAAATTCTGACAATCTAACAATGCTCAAATTATGGGCACGATATTATAGTGCCCATAATTTGATATTACAGGTCCTACATATTTAATTTTATTGAGGTTTACTTACTGTGTAACAGTTACACAGTACCTCATTTTTTATTTTTTTTTAATTCAATCAATATATTAATGACTAAAGTGTTCAACGATCAGGATATGTTTAATTGAATTTTAAATTTTGATATTTATAATATTTATTATTAAATTTTGATAAAATTTTGAGAGAAATTTCTTGTGAATTTTGTATAATTTTTATTGATAAGAAATTTGTTTAATACAGTTTCTAAAATCACAATCTCAAGAACTTTGTAACTGCGTATTTACTCGACATTAAGATATTACATAGAACATAAGGGCAGATTCGATATTGTCTCTTAATATTTTATTTTGAATTTATTAATTGGCACAAGGAACAGGGGCACACGTGCGGGGAAAGTGGTCGGTTTTGGCACATGCGGGGTGGGTTTGTTGGTTTGGCGGGCTTGTAGTTGGAGACCGTGCCCTTCTTGCTCTTGGAGACGATAAAAACTTTTCATTTTATCTCCTTGTTTTTCTCGTGATATTTTAATAAGTTCGTTTTATATTATAGGCTTTTTGGGCCTACAAGGAACCTTTAAGCTTACCACAATCAATGACCCGTCAAAATATGCACTTTTTACAATATTAAATGTGATAATTACATGAAAAAAAATAAAGATTGTTGTATTGTTATGTTTTCGTGATTTATTACTTCAAATTATTGTAATGTTGTTATTCTTTGCCCTAATTAAATAATAAAAATGTGATTTATCTTTTACTTTTAATAATAATAACATATAATATTTTTCATAGAATAAAATTCCTCAAGTCATCTTTAATGAAATATATTTTAAATTAAAAAATTATAAATTTAAAACTTATTACTTGAACTCAAATTGCTTTCTGTTCATCCTTTGAACGCATTTGAAATGAAAAAAAAAATCCCAAAGAGCATTTTTTTTAAAAAAAAATTTCATTTATGGGGTAGGGTACAAATACAAATGATTTCAATTTTATAAATCTGAAAATTTTTTAAAAAGTTTTGGAAAATATTTTCTCGTAACAAGTGTCAAAAAAATATCACCAAGTAGACTCGTGTGAAAATTCCGTAGACGATAAATCGTCAAAAACAATTAAAACAAAACATGCGGTGTACGGCCTCCTTCATTGTCATGTGTGATGAGTCCCAGCACTGTGAGGTAGTCGCTTACAGCTCACCAGCACCGGTAACCGTAAGTCCCAGTTTTCAAGCAAGATAAAGGTGATAATACTCTGTTTTATGATCTGACATTGATTCAGTAAGTCCCTATAATTTTGTGCCAAGCGTCATACTCTGGCGGGAAGACAGATGACTTTTGGGCTATTGGCTGACTTTAAGGGATGTAATATGTAGGGTGTGTACATGATCCTGCTTCCCACCACGTATCCATGCTACGCACTCCCTTCAGGCAGTGCACACATTTTCAGGAGTTGTTAGATATTTGGAGACGATGTCTAATTCTCTGTGTGTGTGGGTGTGTGTGTGTGTGTGTTTTTTTTTTTTTTTGGTTGAATTGGTCCAAAAGTGTTTTATTATATTTAGGGTGGCGATCTTTGACACGTGTAAACTTGGCACGGAGTAACATGTTTAAAATTAAAGTTCTTTCCAAATTTGTTCATCTAATTATGACACACGATTAATTACTTGGATAATTGTAGCTTCCTTTGGGACTGATGCGCCTACTTATTATTATGATCAATATGAAAAGAAGTGTGAAATTGTAGATGATATTGATTGGATTCAAAATGAGCAATTAAATTCGAAATAAGCACAAGTGTGGATCCGGACCGTATTCAGACGTTATGGATCGGATATTACTTGGTTTTAATATGAAGTCGAGTTGGTTTTAAGCATCACTTGATAAATTCGGAATCCAAATTTTATTGAAAAAAATTATAAAATATATATTATTTTAAATATTTATATTTATTTGACTCATTTATTATACATATATAAAGTTTTAAACACTTAAAGTTTATATTTTCATGTCAAATTTTATTGAAATAAATTTAAAACTTATAAAATTATCAAAAAATAAAAAATATATACACATATAATATTAAAAAATATAAAATTTGAGTACTCGAATTAAAACTCGGCCCGAACCCAGACCCAGACCCAGACCAATTACATCCAAAAAGAATCCGGTCATTATAATACCCGAACCCAGCCCTGAGATTTTGCCATACCTACCTCAAACGAGCCTATACGAAACTCGACAAGGGTTCTTCATTCGTGAGATAAAAAGGTTGGTGCAAAAGCTACAGAGATAACAAAAAATGTTTAGGAAACCCATTGCCAAGACAGCTTGGCAAATCCCCAAATGGAAGAGGCAATTGATTTCATTTTGGCACCGAGTGCTTCAATTAGGTCCATTCTCAAAATTGAATTTTCCATGATGGGAAGTGGCACGGGGACAAGAAATTGAAAATGTGAAAACAACATGCAACTCCTTGGGTTTATATAGCATTAATGCTCCATTTTCTTCATGGCTTGATGGGAAAAGTGAAATAGTTTTTGTCCAATCTTTTGCAATTGCAGTTGGATGTTGTGGTAGGCACAGTTGGTGTGAAACAAAGTCACCCTTTTCTCTACCCACCATCTTCTTCCAACTTAGACCAATTTCATTTTTCTTTTTTTGATTCGAAGTATTGGTAAGACTAAAGGTAGAAATTGTTACCTACTATATTATTACTGTACGTAATTTTAAAATTATTGCCATTAAATTATTTAGTAAACACTTACTTTTATTTAATATACCTTTAATGTTTACTAGCTAACGAATTATTAAACCAATAGTAATTATGAAGTTAAAAGACACAATACCTCAATCTCAAATATATTTTCATTCTCTTTAAATAGTTAGGATATGAATATTCTTCAATTTAAAGATATTAATTGCTAAATAAATCAACAAAAATTTAATGTACGTTATCAAAGGGTTGTGATTTTGCTTTGTGTCTATAGTCATATGAGTTCGAATAATAATATATAAGAGATAAGAATTCATTTTAATGGGTGAAATTTCTCATTATTATTCAACCCTCCAAAAAAAAAAAAGTGTAGATACAACTTGATTGATTTGACGGGGAAAGGGGATTTTTGAAGCATTATCATGCAAATGCTACTTCTACGGATACATCAACATGCAATGTTTAATATATAAATTCATTTTGAAATGGATTTTTAGAGACAAAGTTTTGCTTCCCCTACAAAATGGACCTTTCATGAACTTGTATTAATAGGCATGTGATGTGAAGCACGTTTCTTTCTTCAACTTCTGTGAATGCCATCCCAGAACTTATTGCTCACCATGTGAAGTGGTCATGAGCCAAAGGACATTTGACAATATGCAAGCCTCGCTTCGTCATTTTCTTTGGCAGCAGCTGTCTCTCATGATTGTGACTCAACACCAAATGGGTGAGAAGCTAACTTCCCTTCGCATAAGTTTTAGATTTTCTTCAATCACATCTAACTCGGAAACATTAATTATGCGCTTCAACATGATAGAAATTGACAATAAAATGATGGGATCAATTTTTTTTTTTCCTTTCCATTATATTGGGATGCAATTTTTCATTTTTTCCAAGTTGGATAGGTTTGATCAATCAGCATAGACATGTCCCATGTGTGTGCGATGAACTTTCCTTCGGAGCAGGGAAAATTTATAAAAGTAATCATAAATATTTTGTTATTTTCACAACTAACCCTCTCAACTTTTTTCTATTAATATTAGCCAAACACAAGTCTTTCTCTCCAAATTACCCTTCTTTACAGTTCAAAAACAACCATCTTTCTCCCATATCGTCAAACTAAATACAGCTTAATCATCAACTAACGGCGACGGCAAAAGACAATGGTAAAAGTGAAATCCGATCATAATCTATCTGAATCAAACATTAATCGGCATCACTTAATGGTATAAGTTATTTTCTGAACTTGCTGAACTGAGTTGTGAGTGAATCTGAGTCGTGGGTGAATCTAGCGACATGCACCTGTCGCACCTTGCTTGGTGCGACAGGTGCATGTCGCACGCACCAAGCCTTGGGCGACAGGCTGCCCGTCGCACGAAACTTCACGCGACAGGGAACCTGTCCCACAAAAACATGGTGTGACAGGCATCTGTCGTCTAAGGCTTGGTGCGTGCGACAGACACCTGTCACACCAAGTTTCGTGCAACAGGTAGTCTGTCGTCAGATTCATCTATGACTTGCAGTTCACTGAAACTCTCGAGCAAGTTCAGAAGTTCAGAAAATAACTCATACCACTATGTATTAATGAAAATAAATAAAATAACTAACTTAGGTTTTATTGAAGACTATAGATGGTAGATCGAACGCCGATGAGGGATGAAGTCGCCGCCAACGAGGGCTGATATTACTGCCGATGATGGGAGTTTATTCGGTTTGGGAGAGATGAGTGAAAGAGAGTGTTGGGGAAGAGATGAGAGAGAGTGATATTTTGATCTCAAAGATTCTTTTATGACTCATGTTGATAAAAATTTATTTAAGAAATTAAGATAAAAAAATTAAAATTTTGATGACTATTAGTGTAAATTTTCCTAGGCCGGACATGCCTCAGAACATTCTGAAAAGGAAAATGATAGCATTAAATAACTGAGGGCCCCGTTTGAAATTATAGTGCTTTGTCGTCTTAATAACTGCCGGTCAAGTAACAACACCCTAATCTAGTAGTACCAGTACATCTCCTTACCTCTGTCGAATTATTGCATGACAGCACCTACTACACTGAAAATATCAATAAACTCGATTATTGTAATTGCTCAGCGATACTTTTTTTTTTACTTCCAGTTAATTTTTAAAATCCATTTCTGAGTTCAAGATCCTCTTAGTATATCTGTTCAAACAAAATGGGAGTGGTCTAGGTCCCCATTCAGGTAACTCAAGTGGTTGTACACTTGTATTAGTAAAATTACTAAACATTTTAAAAGTAAGAGCAGATTTTCCGGCTGAGTTCAAATAGATTAAATAACAGTAATGCAGTCCTTTTAGGGTACATATACTCGTAAGCTCAAAAACTCGGCTCTGTCATACAAGAGCAAGCACTCGTATACTCGTTGCACAGTCCTGTGTAAGAATTTTGATGATAAATCTTTATTGAGTAAAACTTGATTGATATAATAGTAACAGTGAATTGATGGCTTCAGAGCCAATAAACCTGCTATGAGGAGGTGAGCAGCTGAAAGTTCTAATTCTCGTGACAGCTATAGTCTAAATGAACAACTGAACTCAGAACAATTAGAAAGCATCAAGCATCTGAATCATATTCCGAGCTCAAACAATGATGTAGCCAAGCATAGGACATAAATCCTCAAGGATCCCAACCTAGAACTTTTTCACGTGAACTAGGGCTCCTTGTTTTGATCCAGATTCAAGCATTGCCTCTAGAAGAGCAACGTCCCTAGCACCTTCCAGAAAAGAACTGCGTGGCTCAGGTACACGGTTGATTCCCTTCTGCAACAAAGCAGAAGAAAGAATTAAAAAAAAAAATCATAATATCAAGAAGTAGCCATAGCACCCATGAGAAACTTAATTTTATTCAGCTAGAAAAGACAATAAAAATAGGGAATAAACTACGAAGAAACCTGCTAGGACGGCAATACAGGTAGAAAATGAAAGTGAGGGAAGGCTTAAAAAGGCTTTTAAGCTAAATTAATTAGGAATATTTCGAGATGCTGCAGGGAAAATTAGTATCAAGCAGAAAAGCTAGGTTTGATGGTTAGAATTCAGATTAGATACATTAATGAGAAGTTGGCCAAAAAGGCATGGCAGTCTGGTTTGTGGAATTCTACTGTAAACACCATGCACTGAATGGAAAATCCTAGGCTGAAGAAACTAAGTTATTATGGTCCGACTAAATTATGGAAGTCACCTATATTACCTTAGCCTCTGAAATGTCATGAATAAAAGCTTTTAATTCTTCAGTCACTCCACTGAATGGGTAGAACATGCTTTTACTCTGCCCATCAGCACCATATTGTGTTACCTGTTGTACATTCCCAAATTGATGTAGCAAAGAATTTAGTCTCAAGGTAAAAAGAAAATGAACAGTTGAAGAGTCTTAAAGGTAACTAAATCTCACAAGTACTACAACAAAAGTTAAATTTCAGTATACCAGGTAACCATGGCGTCCATCTTGGTTTCCACGCTCAACTTGTAGTGTTCCCTTCATGCCAACAACTCGCCAGAATATCTGCAGTAACAAAGGATACGAGTAAAGAATAATAAATGGGCGTGCATAGAGTTCAAAGTAAATTATAACTTTACCACATGCCTTGGGTGATCTACTGGAAACAACCATCACGAAAACTCCAGAGCATCCGTTCTCCAGTTGACTGAGACCAGGAAATGTGATATTCTAATCTTTAGGATTCCAACTATATGGTTAAAACTTTCTCAAACAATCAACATAATTCAGAAGACAACTTACAAATTAGAGGATATGTTGTCAGGGGGAGGTAAAGTTTTATCTACATGAGAGGTAATGGCTGACACGGAAACAACCTCACACCCTGTGAGCTTTTTACAAAGACAAGCAAATCATATTCAGCACCAAAATTCAGTAATATAGTCTTCCAGAAGAGACCTATTTATTTAAATATGAGCCTCATAATGCTCTGAATAATGTAGCTCAAGCCAAATGCTTCAAATCATTTTGAAATATCCTGTCTTTGACTCAAACGATACATATCTATCACAATTCTTTCCTCAAATAAAAGTTTGGAATATAGGAAACTTTCAGGATGCACAACAGTTGTTTATGGACATTTAAGAACTTCATGTTGTTAATAGAAAACACATTTCAAAAAGTTGATGTTATTTAAGGATGAAATGAGAATTTCATTAAAGCAAGCTCATCATAGCATTTTTCTCTTACTTCTATTTAAAAATCTAATAGTTCTTTTAATTCTGTTGGGTATCAATCTTTTACGAAATGGGAAGAGGGAAGGAGATAAGGTTGGTTTCAAAATTGACAAAGTGGAAAACAGAACGTAGGATTCTTTACATTGAACACTGTAGGCACCGCATATTATTGACCCATCTTAATTTTATTTTAGCATCATAATATATTGATTGTCTTTCTTACTTTATAACTAACAATTAATTGGTCTCATAAACAAACTTGAGTTTTCTAGTTCGCCTAGGGATAAGATACTCAAATAAGATGATGTCAGAAGAAAGGATTAAAGAAACCAGAAAAAGATAAGGCAGTTTCATAAGTGTAGAATTTCACTTCTTGCTACAGAGAGATGGCCCAACCAAAGCGGTGTTCTGAGAAGTGATTAGATCTGATTCCAGCTTTCAGCAATTTTGCATGGAATGGTTGATATAAGAAGAGAAAATAAATTGAAGAAAATACAAAGGCATGATATTATCTGTAAACTAAACCATAATTTGTTACCATTGAGTGTCAGAGAATATGAGATTACCATCCTCAATCCAGCAATGAAATGGACCCCCATATCTAGAATGAAACCTCCCTGTCAGAGAGGAGAGTACAATTGTCAACATGTGGCACGAAAGTATTAATTCAAGTACACTAAGTATGAAAGAGAACCTATTTCACAAACAATTAGACATACGACAGGGATTAAAACTATGACCAATAGAGTTTCAAATTCCATCCCAAACAAAAATTTCTTTCATTGCCCCTAATCCTCGACATAGTTTCTACCCCTAACCTAGCCGATAAGCCATCAAATCAGTATGAGAACAGTTAAGCCCTCAATCATAGTATCAACTAATTCATGTATATGGAACTAAAAATAGGTTGCATGAAAAATTATTAAACACATGTTTTTTTGGCACATGGTAGTGTACCTATATAAGATATTTGAACGCTGAAATTTACTATGAAATACATACAGTAAAATTTCGCCTCCAAGAGCTGGAGAAGTAAGGATTTGAACTGTTCATTGATCCTTCCACAATAACTTGGACACTCATCATGTCACCAATTTCAGCTATTAGTTTCTTGCACTGCAAAAGCAATACTAAGCCCTTGCAAGTCATAGATGGAATAAACCACATATGGCATAAACAAATACCTCCACAAACGCAGGTTCAAAACGATAATTTTCTGCCACAGCCCAAATTGGTTGACCAGGGGAATCCGGACAAATAGAATTGTATCTTGACAAGGCATTTTCTATCTCACTAATATCTGCATTATCAAACAACATTTAGTGGCTAAAAAATTAAAATTTCATCAACAGTAACTTATTTATCTTACAATCAAGGTATAGTTTGGGAGCAACAACAGGTGCAATATTCATAAGCAATGTATCAAGAGCACACATTGCAGATATCATGCTGCTGACAGTTATGACATAAATATGGGAAACAAAATGGCTGGTTAGCAATAAAATATCATATGCTTGTCAAAAATAAAATTTCAAGAAAGTACTAATGTGAGATTGAAACCTCCAGTAGATTTAAGGACTGAAATTGAAACCTCCAGTAGATTTAAGGACTGAAATTCTGTTCATATCACTCTGAAATGATATCATGAGCTTAAATGAGGGTCCAGATTACGAAGATTGAGATCAGACAGAAAATCAGATTCTATCATAATCCTTCTACCTAAAGCCAACTGGGTAAGCAATTAGCATGACCGAGTATATCTACAAATCGGATTCTATCATAATCCTTCTACCTAAAGCCAACTAATGGAAAATATGTGATCAGACTTTCTCCATGTCAATGGTCCCAAAATTTAAATTTCTCAAAGAATCACCTTTCAGGTTAAACTAGAAAGTATAATTAACACATCAAATTTTAAAAGAGACAACAATCATGCTATTTCTATAAAGAAAAGATAAAATAACCAACGAACAACACCAATTATCTGAAAACACATTCAACTTACTAGCTGCAGCAGGCTTTTCTTCAGATTCCCCAAGTCAGCCAAGCAAAAAGTAAGGCACGAACAAACAAAAGAGAAATTTCAGCACATTCCACAATGACAATTACAAAAAACCAAAACCGACAATATCTTTTTGGTTTAATTTTATTATAACATCTGAAATTCAATTATCGAAAATGAATTACCTTGAATGACATGCTTGCCAGCCTTTAGAAGCTTTAGTGACGTATCAACCTGATAAAAAATCAGTTCATTTGTAGTTGTAAGTTAAAAAAATAAAACAAAACTAATAACTACAAGCGAATTTCTTTTGGAGATAGAAATTAAAACCTGAGCTTGTCCAGCAAGCACAACGGCGACACCAAGGATTGAATCATCTTTAATAATCTGTTCAAGTCCGTTATCTCCCCAAACACACTCCACGTCGGCAAAATGCTTACGTGCAACCTCCGCCGCACTTTTCGCCGATTCCTAATTAATAATAAATAAATCAATCAATCAAATAACGAAACGTATAGCATAAACAATGAACTAAAGTGAGAGGAATTGAAGAATGATTTACCTCAGAACGACTCCAAATGAATTTAAGGTAAACGAGATCAGAGATCTCTGCGAGTCTTGGAATGTACTGCGTTTTGACGAAGATTCCAGCTCCGAGAATCGCGATTCGCGGTGCCATTCTTTGTAGTTGTATTTGTGCAGTTCGTACAATTCAATGCAATGCCTGCAATTTCTGTAATTCAAAACTAGGATATTTAAAATCTTTTGGATTCGCTTTTCAGAATTTCCTATTCTGAAGGAATTTTAGAAAAGAAAGATGTGTGGAGAATCTGAGCGAGGGTGACACCTGAGCTCTCGGGGAAGAGTGACTGAACTTATTTAATGTTATAATCACTTATTTTATCCGCAGATCAATTGTGTCGTATTAATTCAGATTCGAAACTTGGCAGGACTGGTGGGAAAGTTATCCCAACAAATATATAACTTAGTTATATTTTTAAATCTTAAATTAAGTATTTTAAATTTAATCACTTATTTAATCGTTAAATTCGTTTAATTATTTTTAGTAGAATTTTAAAGTTTAAATAATATATTTTATTTTTAGAATAAAAGTTTAAATTTTGTACTTTTGAGTGGAGAGATTAAAGAATTTTTTTAAATATTTAAAATATCTTTTATTTATTTTATTTTTTTATAATATAATTTTAAAAAAAATTATTTCTTAAAATAATTTCATAAACTTTTAATAAAATTTTTATTGATAATTAAAAAATTAAAATTTTTTATTTAAATAAGATTTACTATAAAAGTTATAAAAAAAAATGGCTGCGAAACAAGTGATTTTATTTAAAACACCAAGGAAGGAACCTTCGGAGAAATTTACACGTGTCGCTCACGAAATTTCGTAAATACGACGTCGTTTAAATGGGAGTCAGTAATTTCGACACCCGACCGGTAAAAGTGATGTCAGATCTCAAAAGCTTTCTAATGTAATTGCATTTTGGAAAAACATCGCTGAAAAGTAATCATAGAATCGCCTCAATGACATTAATATCTTGATGCCGCAATTGGAATTACATTTAGCCCTCAAACGTATCGTTTACTAAATTTTAATACATGGGAACCAAATAAAAACATGAACTATATAACAAATACTTGTTCAAAAATATCGGAAATCTAATTGTTAAAAAAAATTAAAAGCAAAATCTGACATGTTCCTACTGTATGAATCTGAAGACGAAGTTGGAACTGTGCAAGTCAGTGAAGTTATATCCATCTTCAAGTGCTTGTATGTATATAGCTTCCCTCGGTTCCTCGTTCATCCCGCTTTGTGTCGCATACTCCAATGCCATCTCGTAGTCCACCTGCAAATTTACCGAGAGTTCAACAATCAGATACACGAATGCTTAAGAACACATAGCGAGACAACACCATCTCATAGGCTCATCAAGGTTTCTCGGTTATGTATAGAACTAGAGTCATGACTTAGACTCACCTTTTCAACATATTGAGCAAGCATTTCTTTCAGAGTCTCTTTTGTGATTGACCGAGACTGGACTTTCCTAAGAACATCTTCTTCTTCTTCCTCGTATCTCCTCTTCTTTGAGGCATGGAATTTTGAAATTTCTTTCAAAACGTCATATACAGCGTATGAAGCATCAGGTACGTACCTGCCGTTCAATAGGGATTTTATTAGAATGTACCAATGACAACAATAACTGAACATAGAAAGAACTGAGTGGTTGGTTTACTTGCTCAAATTTCGTTTTCTCTCCTGCTGCTCACAATTAAAAAATTAAAATTTTTTATTTAAATAAGATTTACTATAAAAGTTATAAAAAAAAATGGCTGCGAAACAAGTGATTTTATTTAAAACACCAAGGAAGGAACCTTCGGAGAAATTTACACGTGTCGCTCACGAAATTTCGTAAATACGACGTCGTTTAAATGGGAGTCAGTAATTTCGACACCCGACCGGTAAAAGTGATGTCAGATCTCAAAAGCTTTCTAATGTAATTGCATTTTGGAAAAACATCGCTGAAAAGTAATCATAGAATCGCCTCAATGACATTAATATCTTGATGCCGCAATTGGAATTACATTTAGCCCTCAAACGTATCGTTTACTAAATTTTAATACATGGGAACCAAATAAAAACATGAACTATATAACAAATACTTGTTCAAAAATATCGGAAATCTAATTGTTAAAAAAAATTAAAAGCAAAATCTGACATGTTCCTACTGTATGAATCTGAAGACGAAGTTGGAACTGTGCAAGTCAGTGAAGTTATATCCATCTTCAAGTGCTTGTATGTATATAGCTTCCCTCGGTTCCTCGTTCATCCCGCTTTGTGTCGCATACTCCAATGCCATCTCGTAGTCCACCTGCAAATTTACCGAGAGTTCAACAATCAGATACACGAATGCTTAAGAACACATAGCGAGACAACACCATCTCATAGGCTCATCAAGGTTTCTCGGTTATGTATAGAACTAGAGTCATGACTTAGACTCACCTTTTCAACATATTGAGCAAGCATTTCTTTCAGAGTCTCTTTTGTGATTGACCGAGACTGGACTTTCCTAAGAACATCTTCTTCTTCTTCCTCGTATCTCCTCTTCTTTGAGGCATGGAATTTTGAAATTTCTTTCAAAACGTCATATACAGCGTATGAAGCATCAGGTACGTACCTGCCGTTCAATAGGGATTTTATTAGAATGTACCAATGACAACAATAACTGAACATAGAAAGAACTGAGTGGTTGGTTTACTTGCTCAAATTTCGTTTTCTCTCCTGCTGCTCACGATACTGAATTCTTCGCACTATTTTTGATTTTAGCTGGATGCAGCACTGTTGAATAGCAGACTGGAGAAATGATGTTGTTAGCTTACTTGTTAAATTTGTAACAAAGAATTTCAGTACAAGAGGACAATGCCTCACCTTGACTGCTGAAGCAATCTCTTTGGTATCATCTCCAATGTACTCCTTTCCAGTTCCTTTGAATGGGATTTTGGTACTAACAATACTCACGAAGACACCGATTTTATCCTGTGTTTGATTGATCTTGTAACTACTCCAACTGAAAAAGAAAATAATCTCTTTATAAAATTCAAATTAAAATTTTGTAGCTTTCCTTAGGGCCAGAATTATGAGCCCAATGTGCTCTCTCCAAGACAGGAGAAAATGTTACTTCTCCTGAATCTTACTTGATTCTCTTCATGGCAGTTCTGGTGACAACATCTCCACCTTGCTCAAAAAGAAGTGGGATCCTGTTTGCAAATCGGAAAATATTTAAGCCCTGCAATTTATAAAACCATATGACAGATGTTAGTCACTGGAAAATGACTGTGAAATGGAGAATCATACCCAACTAATAGTCAACACAACCCAACTTGCTTAAAAATAGATTGGTAATTTGATCTTATTCTTTTATTTAATGAATAGCAATGGCAGTGTTACTAGTTAAATGAATCGTTGTCAATACAGAGGTACTTACTTGCTTAACATCTTTTCCACCCACACTGACACCAGCTTCCACAATGAATGGATGCCCCTCGAAAACTTGAGCACTGCATTTATTTTAAAAGAAATAATAAAGACTTTAGGAACCAACTTTTATGCATAGAAGAAAGTATAATCTAGAATTTTTAACACCGATTATCTTACTTTAAATACCAATCATTATCTTAGAAAAATATATAACAAGCAGATTTAACAAAAACCGGATTTAATACACAACCTGCCTGAATAGGTTGCTACCATGTCTGGATGAAGTTCCTTTATAATACCTAGACGAAGATTGTATTCCCCTGCAGGACTAAGACACTGAAAACAGTTTTAATGATGTACCAAACCATGAGATATAATATATTTTATTCTGGGATCTACACTTCAGAAAAAACTCACTTAAACAGTAAAAACAGTTGACAACCAAATAACAATAAGAAAATTTAGGAACAAGTAGCTTACACCACCACTAGGGTCATCAAATTTAGCTTGACGAAACAACTGATGGATACGAACTATTTGCTGAGAAGTTAAAGACTTGACAGCCATTTTTGGGCTAAACTCAGGACCCATTTCACCTAAGAGAGAATTATCAAATTAGGAATCAAGTTGAGCATCCAGAGACTGTCATAGAAATTATAGGGAGTCTATTTATTACAGCTTTTCAAGAACTGGCTGGAAAGGAAAAATCTGTAATTCAGCACAATCTCAAGAGTCATACAATTTCAAGAAAATGTATTTAGCATGTTGATGTGGATACCCCAACCAATACAGCAAAAGTTGTGAGGTAAAACGACCATGATAATCATGTCCATTTATTTGCCATTTTGAGTTTGAATTCAAATTATGCACTATAGAAATGGCAACTTCCTTAGCAATAAATAAGTATGTGAAGTAAAACTCACTTAACATAAAATAATTATCAGAGATTAGATGCATACTGCAATTTAAAATACAAATGCATGCTCCACTTTACATCCCACCCACTAACATAATAAAGCAACATTTCTATCCACTTCAGTGAAATTGAATGGCCCCATTAAATTATCACAGCATTGTAACAGAAAAAATTGCTCACACATTCTCACCAATTAACCGTTCAGCAAGGGACTTTCCTATATTTACAAATTCATGCTGCAGAAACTGCAAGAGAGTGCCTTTTGAAGTTTCTGCAATAAGGCCTTTGATTAAAAGTAAATCTACAGAAGAGGGGTGGTGCTTTGTCTCAACAGGAACTGGAGGCATTACGTCTGTTCTCCGTGAAAATCTTATAGTGACATTTTTACTGCACATAAATGAAATGAAAAGCATAAGGAAATAAATATCAGAACAAGCGTGTGTCTATTTGGGGGGGTGGGGGAAGGGGGGAGGGGAAGAGAGAGAGAGAGAGAGAGAGAGCACATACTCAGCCACTTCAGATACAAATTTAAATAGAAATTGGGCATAAGGAGTGATAACAGCCATTTGTCGCATGTAATGCAATATCTTAGACTGCACATGCAGACAAAAGAGATTTTAGCCCAACAAAACACCACCAACAAGCTACAATGAACCTTACAATCAACTGCTAGAGCCAATCATATAGACTTACACGGTAAGTTGTCCAATTTCCTTCAATGACCACTTGGATTTCAGCTCCATGCCACCTATCCTTGTTCTCCCGTTTTTCATGTAAATGAACATGAGGAATGTTTCTGAAAATATGCAACGAAGCAACTTTACAATAATCTCCAAAGCCATCATTTAGTGCTCACTTTATCTAAGAGTGTGAGTAAACAGAATTTTCGGGTTTATGGGTTAATCTTAAACATTCAATGGCTTGTTCCTTTTGAGCAAGTAATACCTATGAATATCTATATCTAGCTTGCAAAATGAAATGAAATTATGGCTTCTCATTGACGATGAGATCTCTATTGGCAGACCTGTGCTCATCTTGGACCAAATTAGTGCCTGCAAAATAAAAACGGATAAATTACCAAGTTTTCTTTATCCCAACTATAAAGTAAAAGCATGGGAACTGGAATATAATTTAAGCCTGAAGTGAGACTTTTTTGTGTTTTTTTTTTCTTTCTTTTTTTTTTTTAAGCAAATGACTGGAAAATAGATTCCCTTCCCACAAATGTGAGCGGGGGTTCGAACCCAAGGTTTCACTTAGCTAAAGTAGTCAGCACTCATAAAGAAGGGAAACTTAATTTCTGCAGCACTAACAACTGAATAACTTTCAGTGAAAATATTTTTAATTGCATTTTATAGCAATACAGAGGAAATATTACTTCCACCTAATTAAAAGTTATGTACAGATGGTGCCATGTTATCGAAGGTTACATTGTTCAGATCTTGGGTGCTTATGCAAGATACTACATTGCGTTTTAAATTCGACAAGACAACTGAATGCACTCCGCTAATCCATCCAAGCACAAAAGACAATTGAATTTAGTATTACAAGGAAATCACATACTGTATAGTCATTTTTGTTGTGTATGAGTTATAGATTCTGTTAGAAAGATGTAAATTCATGGCTGTTGGGAACATTACCATCTTTGCACCAAGACCAAACTTCCCTCTTGTCTGCTTCAATCCATATTTAGTCCCAGACAAAACTGCATCAAATTAAACTAATATGAAGCTCAAAAAAATGAAGTGAATTTTTAGTTCTCAATATTCACGTATTACTGGAAACAATCTGCAAGCATATATTCACTATGAAACGGAATCTTGAGTTGGCAAGCAACTACCATACCTCGACCAAACATATTTGGGATGTCATCATGCGGCATACCTTTCCCGTTATCCTACAGTAAAAATCAATTTCAATAATGAGAATCATATGCATAAAATAAGAAATGGAATCCTTTGAGACAAGGGACTGATCAAACAAGAAAAAATTTAGCACATATCAAAACAATAAACTAAACCAGAAGAATCCTACTGTGGAAAGTGAAATCACACCTTGCACGTGACCCTGTAAAATGAAGCCTCACCTCGACCCTTTGCACCCTTTGTAGCTGATAGTTCTTTAACTTTCTTCCCAAGGGCAGCATTCTTAGCTTGTAGTTCCTGAGCACGAGCTTCCTTTGCTAGCCGTCTCTGCATGTCACAAAACAACATGATAATGAAATGAAGTTTTAAGCATAAACCAAAATTCTTTGTCTTGTTTCTCGATTGCTGTGCAATGAACAGATTCAGTCACATGCAGTGCAATCAAAAGCATCCAATTAACTACAAATAGAAACTGAAGAAACTTTACAAATGCAACAACATCAAACTCCTAACCTCAAAACCAAGTTTGAAATGTTCTTTTCAAGAATAATGCTGATGAGATTAAAGACAGAAAGAAACATGGCTAGAAGTACAGATACCTCCCGAGCCTTTTCTGTCTCATAATCATCATACAGTTTAGTGTCAACACGTTCCCGATCAACAAGACCAATCATGGAATTGAACTTGCTTTTACCTATCTCTTCACTGCAAAATCCAATTCAATTAATTATAATACCAAAAAATCAAAACAATAAATGTTGCATACAAACTGAAACTTACATTGTAATTTCTACAACAGGAAGCTCAGATATGGACTCAGCTGAATCGAGAGAATTCTCAACAAGCTCTCTCACAGTAGTGTAAAGAGATTTTCCAGGCTGAAATCAATCAATGGACAACAACATGCCAACAAATGATTAAGCATTTAGAAATTTAACTCTTGCAACTATCTCTATTCCTTCAAATTAAACACCAAGTAATTTCACATTATTCAATAAAAATAACAACAAAAAAATAAAAATAAAAATTCAAGCTCACTCACATTATCGAATCCAGCAATGTTTTTGTTCTCAGCAAAGAACTCAGCTGGAGATTCTGCACGACTTAAAATTTTAAAAAAAATAATAATCTTACTCTTAGCAAAATCAACTACACGATAAATGAAAACACAAAGAGAAAGAGAGAGAAATTCAATAACTTTGCTTGAGAGCGCTTTCGTTTGGTGTTTTAGGAGATTTCGATTTGCGTTTCTTCGGCTCACCGTCATTCCCCATTTCTACAATTAACAGATTTTTGTTTTTCTGTTTTTGATTTTCTTGATTTTCACGAATCGAAGCTTGGGATCTAGCAGCTAGCTAGGGCTTTAGCCATTGTACTGAGAGTGGGGAAGTTTGACGATTAATAAAATAATTCGGTGCGGGCGTCTGTATCGTTGATGGTTGCTCGTCTCCGTAGATCTCGGCAAACTTTTGTCCTGTTTTCTCATCATCTAAAGGGCAGGATTTTCTGTTTCGATGAAATGGACGGCTTCGATTAGAGTTGTATGCGTGTGTTGTGTGTGATGTGATGTCAACGAATATTCCTTAGCTCTGAAAGTATTCCAATTTTCCCGCCAAGGTTTGGGCTTAGGACTGACCCACTGAGGACAAGGAGGCCCAGCTCGCGGCTCATAAAATGGTTGGCCAGCCCATTTTTGTTAAATATATCTACTCATCTAGGATTATGCTAGCTACGGCCTAAGGGTTTGTTTGTCACAAAATGTCTATTGTTGATAAAAAATTATTCATTGTACTTTTTTATGTTTCGATATAAGGGGAAAACCTTAGGTGTAATTGTGACATCGTGCCACAGTTGTATATAGTTATTGGATATCAGTGGACCTCACCAATCTAAGTGCATCCAACGGCTAGATGCAACTGTGGCACGGTGCCACAGTTACACCGTAGCCTGATCCCGATATAAGACACAAATTTGTAAATGTAAAACATATTTTCTAGATATACAATAAAAAAATCGGTGGCGGTTATAACATATAAAAAATGAAACTATAGATTCCTAGTGACTATAAATTTTTTAGATCTATAACCATTTAATTTGTGACTTTTAGATACATGCGGGAAATTAAACTATCTAACAATTTTAATAAAATAATTATGAAAACTAACCATATGACAGAATTTCTTACCATAATAGCCACTTACAACCATTTTGGACTAAATTACCCTTAAAATAACCTTGTTGGTTGCGGGCAATGGGAGATAGCAGCTGTGTTGGTTGCGGACACGTTAGAAGTCATCAGCCGCATTGAAAATCATCACTCGTTTTGGTTATAGGTGATGGAGACGATCGTCCACGAGGGATGGCAATGATGGAGCCCAATGCCCACGTGAAGGGGGCTCAACGGCCCCAATTGGCATACTTCGATTTTTTTCTTTCACACTTAACAATAAAATTGAAATAATCTTCTAGGATACATTTTAATAAACAGCTAATGTGTCATATATGACATGATCTAATCTTAACAAAAATAGGTTGAATGGTCGAAGGAAGCAAGCTTGCCGTCGATGAAAGCCACTATTGTCGAAGGAAGTCATTGTCAAAGCTAAAGAAACCGCGAAAAGATATGAGGTGGTTTGGGCAATGTTGTGCTTGTGGTTTTAGATTTTTTTTTTTTGTTTTAAGGATAATTTGGTCTAAATTGAGTATATGTGGCTATTATGGTAAGAAATTTTGTTACATGATTAGTTTTGATAATGATTTTATGAAAATGGCTGGATAGGTAAATTTTTCAATATATATATGAATTAATTGAGTATTTATCTCAAACTCAAATTTGTGATTGTCAAATATAGAGTAAAAGCTCGTTTAGTCCCTATATTTTGAGGTTAGTGTCCGTTTAGTCCTTATATTTTTAAAAATACCTCAAATCATCCCTATCATTAAATTATTGACATTCTTGTCATTATCTTTTGTTAATTTTGACTTATTTTTACAATATTACCCTATTACATTAATGTTCCTTTTTTAAAACATTATTAAAAAGAAAAATTAAATTACCATTTTAACACCAAAAAATAAAATAAAAACAATATATATATATTAATTTTTGTGGAACACTCTGCTGAGAAGTTAAAATATCAATTTTTTTAAAAAATTGATAACTTAATTTTTTACAAAATTAATTTTTTTTGACACACATGAGCTTCCACAAAAATTAATATATATCTTTTTTGTTTTTTATTTTATTTTTGGGTTTAATTTGATAATCCAAATTTTTTATTAATATCTAAAAAAGAAACATTACTGTAAGAGTGTAAAATTATAAAAGCATGCTAAAAAAATAAAAAAAATAATGGCATAAGTGTCAATATTTAATAGTAAGGATGTTTTGAGGTATTTTTAAAAATATAGGGATTAAATGGACACTAAGCTCATAATATAGGGACTAAATAAGCTTTTACCCTCAAATATATATATGACATAAATCTTTTGGGTAATTTTTAAAAAATATAGTGATTAATTGAGTAATTGACTCAAATTATAGGGACTAAAAAAGTATTTATCAAATATCAAAACTAATTTACTGAAACTTTATTCACAAAAGTTTGACAAATCATCATTCATTGTAATAAATAGTTAAACAAATCTGTATAATTTAATTGATTGAGTGGATAAAAAATAAATCACACAAATTTGTGAGAATAGATTTTAATTATTATAAATCGGATAAGAATTCAGTGTTGATTTGAGTTTTTGACAGCGACTGTTAAGCAAGAGAAATGAAAAAAAAATACATTAAATTCAATACTTAATAAAAACTCGACTCAACATTGAATTCTACTCCTTAATTACCTTTCTACTATCAAAATTTATTCTACTAACTAAACTAATACAATGAGTCAATGAGTATCTTCTACAATCTCTGGGAGACTTCGGAAATATTAAACTGATAATTTTATAATTTTCATATCTAAACCATATAAATTTAAGTCGCATTATAAACACTTCATATTCATGAAGTTCTATGGTAGATCGAGCATCGTTATCAATGTTGGTCGAAGCTAGAATAATGCTACATTTTACTATTAGGCACATAAAGTCAAAAAGCATACCATGTATACATATATTTTAGACAAGTTTAGTGAAAAAATAAATGAACGAACAAAATTAAACACACAAATCAAGCATTCCATGTGCTCGAGATTGAGCACTAAATGTAGCTTCATTGATGCAATAATGGATCGTGGCTACAGACTAATGATCACTTTGAGGAGAAAAAAAAATGCGATAACATGTATTCCTCAAACTGTGAATTTATTTTAAGATCATTTGAATTTGTTATAGATAAAATTTGTAACTTTAAATTTATTTATTTTTAACGTGGAACACCTTTATTTTAACTGTTGATCAGTCATTTCACAATATTTATATGTTAATAAAAATAGATTAAAAGAATTTTTTTTTTATCTCAATGATACGACATATGATGTATAAATTATCGCATGTTAAGTATTAATTTATCTTTGCATCTCACTATCACATAATAAATTATACAAGAGTCAAATGTATCACTGTGGACTAAAATGGTGAATCCAAAACTTGAACAAGATAAACGGCAGCGTTTTGCTTATGTTTTGAAAGCTGAGGGATCACGAGCTTGGCATGTGGATCACTGAAGTTGAAACGGCAGGGATTTGTGACGTTTTGGTTAAAGGCTTAAGTAGAGCATGTGGGTTGCACGTGAAGAGGAGAATCAAGTTAGTTACAAAAGATGTTAGAACAGATGCCAATAATCTGTGCATTCTGGAGTTGATATCAGCTGGTATATAAGCTGGTCGATGGGGCAACTTCAGAGGCAATCCAAGAAAGTGATAAAGAGAGCTAAGATAGAGAGATAGCCTGGTATTGATCCTAGTATTTAGCTCTTGTATTCAACTATAAAGATTACTTGAATCATCAATAAAGCTTGCTCTGATAGCTTCTCCCGTGGATGTAGATTGTGCACCTCTGCACAATTGAACCACGTTAAACTTCTTCTTGTTTCTGTGTTCATCAGTTTTCTATTCTGGTTCTTGGTTTCTTCTGATTGTAATCATTTCCATTAAAAGTTCTATTAACACTTAAAGGTTCCTTGATTAGGGTTTTAGCATCTTGTTGATTACATTTGTGATCTTGGGCAGTGAATTGGGTTGCTCATCTCTTTCTAAAAAGCACCCAAATTCATTACAATCACCATATTAAAAATACAAATTTTCTTTTAAATATAATATTATTCTTTCTACATTATTCTTCAAGAGCTTCCATGACGGGTCGATTATTAACAGAAAAGAAAAAGGAAAAAAAAACTATTATTTAGATTATAGGCCCCCATAGTCTTACTAAAAGGATCATTCATACGCGGGTGATGACAATCCAATGTGAAATAATTGGCCATGCAGTCTGATCCCAATTTTGTCATCATGTACAATCAATCCTTACCCTAGCGAAGGATACAATTAATTTGCCATCCACAGGACAAATTAATAGAGACATCACACAAGATTAATTGGGGCCACACGCGTCAAATCCAAAAATAGTGAACAATAAAATAAATATAAGTTTTGTTTTTATATTTAACACGTTTTACTGATGGGCCTGTTCATCTCAATCATCATCGCCCAATTGCATTGAAATGCCAAAATAATGCGCAAAAAAATCAAATGATTTGCCAATCAAAACTTTCGTTTCACAAATTAAATAGCAAAAAGAAAACAAAAGAGACTATTGCTCGTGATAAAGTTTCGAGGAAGGAAATTTAAATTTAATTTTTTTAAATTTTTTATGAACGTCAATTATTTTTATTTAAGTTATGAAATTAAAAAAAAATTTAAATAAAATATTTGTAATATATCTACGGGGACTGAAATCATTTCTTTCATAAGAGTAACTCTAGTCACATGGGTCAAGCCCTAGTGATTCTTTCTATAAGTGTCTTTTTTTTAAAAAAAATCAAATCTTTCCAAATAAAACAAAGAACCTGTATAATGGCATCAAAAATATTTTATATTGTATGCATGTGGTCCATGCACTAGAACTGCATAGTGCATGTACCAAATTTTGTGGTCCGTAGAGATACATTATGCACGAGTGGGCATTCCAATGGCTGATCAGACAAACAAATTTATGAATTCATTTCATGGTTTGAAAATGAAAATTGAATAATGCGATTATTTTTTTTAAAACTAGAAATTCTACAAAATTACAAATTTAGTAGTCCTTAGAGATTAAGAAGGAAGATGGAGAAAAGAAGATGAATGATATGTGGTCTTGATGACCTCAAGGTGGAACTTACTGATATTGTAGAGTTTTTTTTTTCCTTTTTTATTTATCATTTTTTGTATTTTATTTGTTTATTTTCTGTATTTGTACTTTTGCTACATATATTTAATAATATGAAATTTTAATCCGAACCTAACCGGATTCAAATTTAACTGGATTGAATTCTCCTAACCGAATAAATTGTAAACCAAATCGAAATCTGAAAAGCTCAAACTGAAACCCAATCACCCGTTACTAGAATAATGCGAAGTAGGAAATTGGAATTGCTCTTTTTATTTGACTGAGTTTGGCTTAATTCTAGAGATGGATAAATTGATTGAAAAGTTAGAGCATAAATACAGTAGGTCGGTACAGGGGGTCAGATGTAATTTAAGGGATAATCTTGTCCATGCAATATTTATTTTCCAAATTTGAAAGAAGATAATGAAATCTATGGATCTTTCAATTAGAATTACTCTTTATAAATTGAGAAGATGTGGACCGTATGGCGCTACTTCATTGAATGAGCTAATTAATTAATAAATTTTAATTATTATTTTCATTGGTCTGTAATTTGAGAAATGTTGGAATATCTTTAGGGATTATATTAGTCATATAATAAGTATATAATATTATGATATGTGTATATTTTATTTTAAAAAATTAATATGTTAAAAATTTAACTAGACATATTATTCATGCATTAATTAACTATATTATCTATCTGGACTAACTATCTTGCAATAATTATAATATACTACCATATTTTGTCTTTTCTTAATTTCAGTCCTTTATCATTGGATTTAGTGAAAAAATAATTTCAAAAAATAGAGATTTATCCATTTAAATATTAACATTACACTTCCTGGTATTTATTAAAACTATAAACAAGTTAAAAAGTTGAAATTTTTAGCACATAAAGTCTAGATTGTTTCCAATTTATATTGTACTGAGAGAAGTAAAGCTTGATGATTGATAGAATAGTTCGGTGCGGGCGTCCGCATCGGTGATGGTGGCTGGACTTCGCGGATCTCAGTAAACATTTTTTCTGTCTTCTCGTCATCCAAAGGGCAGGATTTTCTGTTTCGATGAAGTGGATGGCTTCCATTAGAGTTGTATGCGCGTGTTGTGTATGATGTGATGTTAAATTTTTTTTTTTTTAAGCTCTTAAAACTATTCCGATTTCCCCGCCAAAGTTTGGGCTAAGGACCGAGGACAAGGAGGCTCATCGCGCCGCTCATAAAATGGTTGCCTGGCCCATTTTTGGTGACATATATGTACTCATCTAGGATTATGCTAGCTGAGGCGTAAGGGTTTGTTTGTCACAAAATTTCGGTTGTTGATCATAAATTATTCCTTGTATCTTTTAAGTTTCGACATAAGAGAAAAGTTTATAAATTAGTAAATCTTTCAGATATACAATAAAAAAAAAATTGAGACTGTTATAAGATATTAAAAAAAAAGAGAGAGAGTGTAGATGCTTAGTGACTGTAAATTTTTCAGATATATAACAAAAAATTAGTGACTGTCTAGCCATTTTCATAAAATCAATATCAAAACTAATCATGTAACAAAACTTGTTACCATAATAGCCATTTATAATAATTTTGGACTAAACTACCTTTAAAAGAGCTTAGTTGGTTGTGGGCAATGGAAGTCATTGCCCGCGTTGGTTGGTCACAGGCAATGCAAGCTACCAGCCGCGTTGGTTGCAGACTTAGAAGTCATCAAGGTGCATTGGAAGTCATTGTCTTCTTTGGTTACGGGTGATGGAGAAAATCACCCGTGAGAATGGCGACGATGGAGCCCAATGCCCACATAAATGGAGCTCAACACCCAGATTGGCATGCTTTGATTCTTTCTTGCACACTTAACAACAAAATTGAAATAATCTTCTTAGAGATATTTTAACGAACAGCTAACGGGACACATATGACATAACCTAATCTTAACAAAAATAGGTTGAAGGTTCGAAGGAAGTAAGCTTGTCATTGGTGGAAGCAGCCTTGTCAAAGGAAGTCACTGTCAAAGCTAACAAGACTGTGAAAAGAGATGAGGGTGGTATGGGCAATGTTGTGATTGGGTATTTAGATTTGTTTTGTTTGTTTTAAGGATATGTTGGTCTAAAATGAGTATACGTGGCTATTATGATAAGAAATTTTGTTATACATTATTAGTTTTGATGATGATTTTATGAAAATGGATAAGCATGTAAATTTTTTAATATATATATACAGATTAATTGAGTAATTGACTCAAATATAAGGGCTAAATAAGTGTTTGCCTAATGTCTAGACTAATTTGCAGAACTTTATTACATGAAAATATGACAATTCATCATTCATTGTAATAAATAGTTAAACAAATCCGCATAATTTAATTGATCGAGCGGATAAAAACCAAATCACAGAAATTTGTGAGAATATATTTTAATTATTATAAATCAAATAAGAATTTTAGTGTTAAGTTGAGTTTTTACTTAGCATTAAATAAGTGGTTATTAGACAAGAGAAATGAAAAAAAAATAAAAATAAATAAATCATACCTTTAATTCAATACTTAATAAAAACTCAGTTAAACATTAAATTATACTCCTTAATTACCTTCTACCATCAAAATTTATTCTACTAACTAAACTAATGCAATGAGTATCTTCTACAATCTCTGAGAGAGTTCAGAAATATTTAATCGACAATTTAAGTCACTTATAAACACTTTATATTCATGAAGATTTATGGTAGATCAAGCATCATTGTCAATGTTGGTCGAAGCATACCGTGTAGACATATATTTTTTCAATACCGGAAAATAAATGAACCAACAAAATTAAACACACAAATCAAGCATTCCATGCGCTCATGATTGAGAACTAAATATAGCTTCATTGGTGCAATATTGGATTGTAACTACAGAGCAATGAGCTAATGATCGCTTTTAAAAAAATAAAAATAAAAATACAATAATATAAGTCGCTCAAACTGTGAATTTATTTGAATTAGTTGTAAATAAAAATTATAATTTTGAATTTATTTATTTTTAACATAGAACGCTTTCATTTTAATTGTTAATAAGTCATTTTACAGTATTCGTACGTTAATAAGAATAAAATAAAAGAATTCTTTTATCCCAATGATATGACGTATGATGTAATCATATTATAATTTATCACATATCAAGTGTTAATTTATCTTATCATCTCACTATCGCATAATAAATTATATAAAAATCAAACGTATTATCCTTTTAAAAATACAAATTTTCTTTTAAATATAATATTTCTCTTTTTACAATATTCTTCAAGAGGTTCTATGAGGGGGTCGATTATTAACAGAAGAGGGGGGAAAAAAAAGGTAAAAGAAAATTATTATTTAAATTAAAGGCCTTCAATAGTCTCGCTCTCGCTCTCTCGCAGACTACTATAGTTTTGTCCTTGGATTGACTAAAAGGTTCGTCCATGCGCTGGCGATGACAATCCAATGTGAAATAATTGGCCATGCAGCCTAATCCTAATTTTGTCATCATGTACAATGAATGGTTATCCTAACGAAGGATACAATTTAATTTGCCATACACGTGACTGATTAATACAGACATTCCCTAGATTAATTGTAGCCACACACGTCAAATTCAAAAATAGTGTACGATAAGATAAATATAAATTTTGTTTTTATATTTTAAACGTTTTACTCATGGGCTTGTTCATCTCAATCATCATCATCCCATGGAATTGAAATGCTTAAATTAAGGGCAAAATTACTTTGCAACAGGGGTTTGGTATTTTTATTTTGTCAATTTCAAGGTCAATTATAATGGAGTCCTATAATTTGTTATAAAAATAAACAAGTTGAAAATTTTTAGATTTTTACATATTAGTTCCACCTACAAATTTATATTTGCATTAATGTTTCTAGAAGCCACGATTTTCAGGACAAAAACTCAACTAAAAATACAAAATTCATTGTTCAAACAAACAAAAATGATTTTATAAATTCATAAACTAACACTTTCTTATTTTTAGCAAATTAAAATATGTTTACTACATAATTAAATAATTTAGTATATTAATTAAATATTATGTTATAACAAATAATAAAACATTACTTACATAGAATATCAAATTAAATTTTATTTTCATATTTTGTGTATTCCATCTACTTGACATATAAAATCTCTTGTTTGAAAAAAAAAAAAGATATGGGGTTTGAACCCTGCTCACATGGGTGAAAGGAAATTGGTTACCGTGTTAAATTAAAAAGAATCATATTTATATTTATCATCAATTATGGTTAGTAACTAATATACATAGTTTAACTATGTAATAAATTAATTAATTTATTAATTAATAAGTTAATTTATTAATTTAAATAAATATTAATAAATTTAAAAATAAATCATTTAATTAAAAACCTAGTTTTATAGAGTAAAAAAAACTAAAATATTATAAACTTATATGTCATATTTGTAAAACTTTTAATTCTTCTTATTTTGTATAAACAACAATAACTTTTAATGTTGATGGCCCAACAATCACATTTAATCATTATACAACTCTCACGTTAAATCCAACGACGGATTTTAAAAAAGACAAGAGAATGGGTACCAAACCCATGGATATACAAGCTGGACCCCTAAATTAAATGCTTTGCCAATCAAAACTTTCCTTCCACAATTTACAAAGCAGAAAGAAAACAAAACGAAAGTAACAAAGTGAATGAGGTGGTCCTTCGCAATGACTAATCGGACAAACAATTTTATGAATTTATTTCATGCTTTGAAAATGAATAATGCGATTATTATTAATTTTTAACTAGAAATTCTACAAATTTACAAATTCAGTGGTCCTTAGAGATTAAGAAAGAAGATGCATGATGGTGGTGCTATTTACTGGTATTGTGAAGTTTTTTTTTCTTTTTTATTTATCATTTTTTTGTACTTTATTTATTTATTTTCTGTATTTATACTTTTGCTACGTATATTTAATAATTTGAAATTTTAATTCAAAACAAACTGGATTGTTTCGTGTTCACAATTAGAATTTTAATTGGATTGAATTCTCCAAATCGAACGAATTGCAACCCAATCACTCATAACTAGAACAACGCCGAATTAGGAAATTGGAATTGTTCATTTGATTTGATTGAGTTTGGAATTTTAGAGGGAGAAAACTATGGTACCGTTGCACCGGACCCATTTTAGAGATGGCTAAATTGCTTGAAAAGGAAAGCTAACGTGAATAGAGTAGGTTGACAGATTGGCTGATTGATTCTTTCAATTTATTAGAACACATGCTAAAAGAGGTAAGAGGTGATTTAAGGGCAAATTTTGTCCATGTAATATTTATTTTTCAAATTGGACGGAAGATAATGAGAAAATATGAATAACGAAGGCCAAAATCTCCATTACTATGACCTGAGAAATTATGTCGACCGTACGGCTACTTCATTTAATGAGCTAATTGATTAATAAATCTTAATTATTAGTTTCAATATCGCAATTAGAGAAATTTTAAAATACGTTCGAGTCATTATGTTAGTCAAATAATAAGTATATAATGTTATGATATGTGTAATTTTATTTTAAAGAATCAATACATAATTAGTTGTTATATTAAAAATTTAACTACACATATTATTTATGTATTAATTAATTATATTACATCTCATGCAACATAAAATTTCTTAAAAAGTGAATTTATGGAAACAGTTTTGATAATAGATTTGTTAAGCATCAAATTTTTCTAAGAATACGATCTTTTTATGAGAAGGCGAATGGTAAATGTGAGATTTTCCCTACCTTAATCTATAACTAAAACAAATTAAAGTTGGTGGGTGTGAGTAGTTCGGCATCCTCATTTCTTAAGAGAGGTCAGGGATTCACATCCCGCTCTCGTATGAAATCACGACTTTAGCTAGCACTTTACCTCTTATAGGCTGACTCAGTGCGAGCGGAGATTAATTTAAGTTGTGGTACGGCTTAAATATGCCTCCCACAATTGGGGTCCATTCAAGACCAACTCGTGATTCATATAAAAAAAAATCTATAACCAAAACATCAGTGGAGTATAATGAAAACATCAATGTGGTTTAGTGGTAAATTTTTTTTTTTCTTAAGGAGATGTTTAAAAAATGAAGACAATTTAAATACGCATGAAATCCAAATTCATATACACACGACATAAACGCTCAAGACTTTAAGATAAATTAATAGATTTTAAATATGGCGGTGTCATTTTTTGTAGAAGAGAAGAAGAATATTAACACTTTAAATTATGGAACGTGAAACTGAAGACAAACTAGTTTAATAGTACGTCGTACGTATCCTTTTCCTCTCCGGCCCCACTTGGCTTCGTTATTTTTTTTTGAAAAGGGCTTCATTTTCCATGTGCCATAAGTCGAATGGAGCACGTGAAAGCGAACGACTTTTTACCAGCGATTAAATGAATTTGTCGGAGATACTCATTCTTACACTCTCTGCAGATACAGTTGCCGTCTCCTCACCTTATTAGTGAACCTGAAGATTTAAATCTACTTATAAAATAAAAAATTAAGATAATCTTTTACTTGTTTTCAAATGAACTCCAATAAAACAACTCTCATATATAATTTTAAATAGGTCACGACGAGATTGGTGTCGACAGATTTATGATATTTTTCAATAGGATTTTTTTAAATATAATATATGTATTAAAAAAATGGAAATATGACATTGATCCTATTCTACTAGCTCTCTCATGCTCCAACTTCCTATATAAACAAAGGATTGGTCGCTCATGTTTCACATAGCTCGGCTAGCCAAGAAATAAATTCTAAAGCATCTTCTCACTTGAAAAACAATGTTGAAGCCACAGGTTCATCAACCTCTATCTATCAAACCCCTATTTCCATTATCCAAGCCGTTTCTCCATGGAAATTTCGGCCATGCCTTTCGTCCAGTTCCATCAACTTCTTCACTTATTAAAGGAAGTCCCAAACTTCGGATTGGTTCTGTTCCCAGAAACACTATCAAAGCTATAGCAACTTCCACTGAAAAATCAATCAAAGTTAAGGCTGTTGTTACTGTGAAACCAACTGTGGGAGGCTTCCTCTCAAATATTTCTTTACAACGAGGGTTTGATGATCTTGGAGATTTGTTTGGTAAATCACTCCTCTTGGAGCTTGTCAGTGCTGAGCTTGACCCCAGTAAGTACAGCACAATAATACACACACACACACACACACACACACATATATATATATTTTTTTCCAGTTCACGTACAGTTACAATATATATATATATATATATATTTTCCAGTTCACGTACAGTTACAATAATTCAGGGTTAAAAGTTTTTTAGCAAAACGTTTTTGAAAAACCGTTTTCTTGTTAAGTGAAACTAAGAAAGTGGTTTCAAATTTTGCACTTGTAAAATTCCAAAAACACGTTTGGTAATGATAAGAAAGGATTCGCTACTTGCTTTATCTTTGTATTAAAAGTTATAAGTATCATATTAAAAGTGTTTTTTTTTTTAAAGAAACTTTGACCGAGCAAGGAGAAATCATAAATTGAGAGTTTATTATAAGAGGTTTTTAATTTTGTGTTAAAAATTTTAAGCCAGTAAATAATACCTAAAAATCTTACAAACTTGTATAATAGCTAATCCGATTTACCTTATTTTTTGTCACATGTCATCGAGATTTGCTAAAAGACGATTTTGTATTACGCCAATCCTCCAATCAAAGATTTACCAAAAATAAAAACAGTGAAAACATGTATAATATCCATGCTTTTTAGGAAATAAGAGATTAATTTACATATTTTACGCGCCATGTTGTTGAAAAATTACAAAATTTTTTCAAAAAATGAAAACCGTTTTTGATAATATATATTTTTTCTATATTAATATTTCAGAGACGGGATTGGATAAATCCACCATCCAAGATTATGCGCGCAAAATTGGTGCAGACGGGGATGGAAACATGCAATATGAATCAGAATTCGAAGTCCCATCTGGATTTGGAGAAATTGGCGCAATATTAGTGGAAAATGAGCACCACAAAGAGATGTATTTGAAAGATATTGTTCTTGATGGTTTGCCAAATGGTCCTGTCAACGTAACATGTAATTCGTGGCTTCACTCAAAGCACGACAATAAAAAAAAGAGAGTTTTCTTTACCAACAAGGTCCGTTTCTTTTCCTTAACTGCATATTTTTTCAAACCTCTAGGATTAATTTCCCCAAAATTATAAAATAGAATGTGAATTTTCTAGATTAAACTTACCCCCTTCAAGTCAATTTTTGAATTGTACTCATAGCTCAATTCTTAGCACAAACTATGTGCTCCAAGATTATTAGTCCTTATCTATTCACTCTCGTATATGTATATATTTCAACCAACCGTAATGGCATCCATATGCATATGACATAGATAAAGAGTTTTAGTGCTATTTAACGATGTCAAGTTTAATTGAGTTTTTTTTTTTAATTCTATATTTTAAACCAGTTGTACTTGCCATCACAAACACCAGACGGATTGAAGAGATATAGAGCTGAGGAGCTTTCCATTTTGCGAGGTAATGGACAAGGAGAGCGCAAAACCTATGATAGAATCTATGATTATGATGTCTACAATGATCTTGGAGATCCAGACAAGAAACCTGAATTAGCAAGGCCTGTGCTTGGAGGCAAACAAAACCCTTATCCTAGACGTTGCAGAACTGGACGCCCACGGTGTGACACAGGTTGATTATTACAGTTTAACTCTCTCTCTCTCTCTCTCTCTCTCTCTCCTTACTTAAACATCTAATTATTGGCTAATTTTCTGGTTAAAAACATAGACAAAAACCTTCCTTTTCAAGAGAAGTTATATAACTTCGAATTTCGAAAGATCAAGGCTTTGGTGATTTTTAAATTATTAAAGAACTAAGGCGGATTTTCAATGAATTTTAGAACTAATGAAATCGCTTTTTCCTTTTATTTATTTATTTTTTTGACACTATGTTACAACCTGACAGTTATTGAAATTATTTTTTATTAGATCTTGTAAAACACTGACCAAAATTTTATCTATGTTAATAATCAAGGAATTTGAGTGAGAGATGTATACTCCAATCACATTTTGTGAGAAAAAATTTGAGAGAATATTTTTATTTTTACTAATCTCACTAATATTTAAAAAATATCAGCTCCACTTATATTTTATGAGAGAGAAGATTATCTCTACTTAATTAAAACTTAATTGAGAGAATTTTTTTTTTAAGTTCCAATATTTCAATTAGGAGCTTAAACTACTTTGTGAGAGAAGAAAGTAGGGGTTTTTTTTTTTTTTTTCCAATTCAAAAGAAGATAATTAGAAAGTAGGATCATTTTCTGCTCTCCTTTTGTTTTCTAAATTTCAAAACATGATTATTAGAAAGTAGGGCCGTTTCTGAACTTTTAAGGTTGAATTTCTATTTTCGTCTGATCAAAACGGAAACATAAAGCGGGGTACATGTCCTTTTTGGGGTACCCAATGTGTGGTTGGAAAAGGAGACATGTGAACACTTTTTTTGTGATCATAAAATTCTGAATACAAAAAATCTGGCAAGCATAGTCACGTCTGCTACAAAGCACATGGGTCAAAAGGTCATTCAATTAAGCTCGAGCAGGCCATTGATTATTCTAAAGACAGCTGGGCCCTGATGAAAGATTCATTATTTGCTTTTGAGGTCCTTTCACGAAGGAGATGAAGAGACAGAAGAATCAAACTATGACAATCAATTTGAAAATAGTAGCACAAGTATGGTTAGAACTTATATATAATGCTGGAGTGATATATTTATTTTAATATGAGAATAAAAATCTAAACTATATTCTAATAAAATAATTCCAGCAGATTTTTATTTTACTAAAACACAGCCTAGATTGTAAAAATATACTAGTGTTGAAAAAAAAACCTAGCAGTATTCAAAGAAATAAAAATAAAAGTTACAACAGTGATGCATTGACTCATAATTAATTAATTTTTGGATAAGAAAATATGTTTATGTATGCACCATAAAAAAATGTGAACATTTTTCTAGTAGGAGAAGCAATTGACATTAATTTTAGTGTGGGCTGAGGATGAGAGGAACCACCATTTGGATTCAAAAAAACAAATTTCATACATGTGCGTTAATGCATGCAGATCAATTTTCGGAGAAAAGAGAGGGAAACTTTTATGTTCCAAGGGATGAAGCATTCTCGGAGATAAAGCAGCTAACATTTTCAGCAAAGACGGTGTACTCAGTGTTGCATGCGTTGGTACCGTCCTTAGAAACCGCCATTGTCGATCCTGATCTGGGGTTTCCGTACTTCTCTGCTATTGACGCACTCTTCAATGAAGGAGTCAACTTGCCTCCACCCAAACAGGGAGGTTTTTGGAACACACTGCTTCCCAGATTGGTTAAGGCAATTGAGGATACAGGAGATAATATTTTGCTGTTTGAGACGCCAGAAACAATGGACAGTAAGGACCCTCTTCTAAATTATATAATTAATTAAGTTCTAACACAATCAAGGTTTCTTCAATTTGATGCTTGAATTTATACTAACTATTATTTGTGTGGGTTGTTGTTTTCAGGAGACAAATTCTTTTGGTTTAGGGATGAGGAATTTTCTAGGCAAACTCTCGCTGGTCTCAACCCGTATAGCATAAGGTTGATCACGGTACGATCAATAACGCTACTTTGATAAAAATAGGGTGACAGAATTGGATTAGGATCCTCTCATTTCTTTTTTCCTTTCTTCTTTTCTCTTCTTGTTTCTTTTTATCTTCATAGTCTAGTGAAAAAAAAAAAAGACTCGGACTATTAGCACCCCTCCAAAATTCTATTGAACCCCCTTTTAAATTATATTCCATTTAATATCAAATGTACCCTTTTTTTTTTCTAAATGAATGTTCTTTTCATTTATAAATTTTGCAGTTTTTAATAATTTTCTCACACTTTCAATTTTAATATTTGTATACCTCTCTTCAAACTTTCTTTATTATTTAATTTCCAAAGAAAAAATCTAAAAGAAAAAGTAAGAAAAATATTATACTTAGAAAATAATGATATTTTATGAGTTTAAAATAATTTTATCCTACCTATAAATTTTGGGTTCAGCAATTAGTTTGAGAATTCTTAAAAAAAATTATTACAGCGAGATAAATTTTTGTTTTCTTTATTTTTCACTATGTTGTATCTTAATTAAGTTGTTGTGTTTATTGCAAAATTTTTGTTTTGACTTAGAGGATTACTTCCTAAAGTCAGATTAGTTTGATGATAAAAATTTTTTATATTTTGCAAGCAAAATAAAATTGAACAGAGAGAAAAAATATAAAGAGCTTAATTCTGTTTATATTTGTCCTTAAATGTAATTGTAATATAATAATGGTTTTATGAGATTAATAAAGGGGTGTTAATAGTCCAACTCAAGAAAAAAAAAGGCTTGATTGTAAATAAAGTGACAAAATAAATAGTAATGATAGTCTCAATTTTTTATACCCTAAAATTCATTAAGTATTTGATATTTCTTTACAAGATCTACGTCAATTAGTTGTATTACCTTACCAAACAATTAATGAATGCTACATCATTTAGAATAGTTTTTTAGGATAAAAAATTAGAGATATGTAACACTACTCAAAAACTAACACAAAACTCAATCTTAGTTATTAACCCAAGACAGGTAAGGGGGGGGGGGAAATGGAGATAATACAAGGAGATAATCTTTTTGTCCAATGGAATTTTGATAAAATTTGTAAAAAAAATCAAGTTAGTTTTTTTTTGCATCAAAGCAGAAGCAATGAAATAAAATTTTATGTCACTTGTTTTCGTAAGAAAAGTTGAAAATGTCTACGAAGATAATTAATCAAATTATAGTAAAAACAGGAAGTAATTTAGTCTTTAGTCTTTTTACAAGGAAAAATACTAAGGAGACAAAGCACTTACCGATTTAATGATAAATCGGTACGGATTTGTTTATCAGTTAATAGAATAAAACCGGCACCGATTTATCACTATTTCTTTCATAATTCTATCAAAATTTCTTGTCAGAATATTTATAAATTATGTCATCTCACTTTTGGGGTCAAGTGCTTTTATTAATAGAATATCGAAGAAGTGATTCTATTTGACACTATCATTATCATAGGATAAAGCATTTGCCTGATTGATTGATATGCCTATTGGCATAAGTTATAACAGCACGAAGATTAAAAATTGCATGAAATTGTGCAGGAATGGCCGTTGAAAAGCACACTCGATCCTGAAATTTACGGACCACGAGAATCAGCAATTACCACAGAATTGATTGAAAAAGAAATTGGAGGAATGATTTCTGTTGAAGAGGTATACGAATGATCATTCTGAAATATAAATCAACAAGAAAAAGTGACCCACAATTATTTCATTTCAGTCAATTAATTTGTAAACAATATGTTTTATGCAGGCTATAAAACAAAAGAAGTTGTTCATCTTAGATTACCATGACCTATTTTTACCATATGTGGAAAAAGTGAGGCAACTCAAAGGCACAACGTTGTATGGATCTCGCACAATTTTCTTCCTAACACCAGGCGGCACATTGAGACCAATAGCTATTGAGCTCACTCGGCCTCCAATGAATGGCAAGCCACAATGGAAACAAGTGTTTTTACCTTCTTGGCACTCTACTGAGTGCTGGCTTTGGAAGCTAGCCAAAGCTCATGTCCTTGCTCATGATGCTGGCTATCACCAGCTTGTCAGCCATTGGTAAGTGCAATTTCTCTTAATTCATGTAGTTGACTTATATGGTATTAAGTGGCTTGTCAAAAAAAAAAAAGTGGCTTATTAGACTTTTTGTTTTTTTAATATATAATTAGCCCGATGATAACACAATTCATTTTTCACACGTGTGAGCAGGGTTTGAATACCACATATCTCCCCCCCCACACCCCTCCTCTTTTACTACCCTTATATGAATACCAGACTTTTATTATAGGAACCTAAAGACTTAACTCATACTCAAATACTAGGTCAAGAGTTGATAATTGTCCCAAACCTATGTACTTAACTCAAAGATTCAATCTTGCCTAATGGAGGATTATGTCTCGAACGTTTAACAGTTAAGCTAACCAACACCCACAGCCATGCATATAAGACCTTAAATATTAATATAGTTGCTTATTCTCTTTGCAGGTTAAGAACTCATTGTTGCACAGAACCTTACGTAATAGCAACCAATCGGCAACTCAGCGTGATGCATCCAATCTATAGATTGTTGGATCCTCATTTTCGATACACAATGGAGATCAATGGTTTGGCTCGACAAGCTCTTGTTAATGCTGATGGAATCATTGAAAGCTCATTCTCACCTGGAAAGTACTCTATGGAATTCAGCTCTGTTGCCTATGACAAGCAATGGCGCTTTGACCATGAAGCACTCCCCAAAGACCTAATTAGCCGGTAAGTCACCAGGTTATTTTGTTATACGGAAAACATTAAACAGAAAATGGATTGATTTCATTTTTTTTCCCGGATATTTATCCAGGGGATTGGCTGTTGAAGATCCAAGTGCTCCACATGGCTTGAAGCTAACAATTGAAGACTATCCTTTTGCCAATGATGGCCTTGATCTCTGGGATGCCATAAAACAATGGGTTACCGATTATGTTAATCACTACTACCCTGATAAAAGCCTTGTAGAATCTGATGAAGAGCTCCAAGCTTGGTGGACTGAAATTCGAACTGTGGGACACGGTGACAAGAAAGATGAACCTTGGTGGCCTGCCTTGAAAACCCCTCAGGATTTAATTGAAATCATCACAACTATTGTTTGGGTAACATCTGGTCACCACGCAGCTGTTAACTTCGGCCAATACACTTACGGAGGCTATTTCCCCAATAGGCCAACCACTGCAAGATGCAACATTGCCACTGAAGATCCATCTGATGAACAATGGAAATTCTTCCTTAAAAACCCTGAAAATGCACTTTTGAATACCTTCCCTTCCCAGATTCAAGCTACTAAAGTTATGGCTATTCTTGATGTTTTATCGACTCATTCTCCTGATGAGGAGTATTTAGGAAAAGAAATAGAGCCAGCGTGGCGTGAGGATCCGGTTATAAATGCAGCATTTGAAAAGTTTAGAGGCAAGTTAATGGAGCTTGAAGGGATTATTGATGCAAGGAATGCAGATCCCAAGTTGAGGAATAGAAATGGAGCTGGGATGGTGCCATATCAGCTCTTGAAGCCATTTTCGGAACCTGGTGTTACAGGAAAAGGAGTTCCGTACAGCATCTCTATCTAGAGTTGAAAATGTTTTTTGGAATCGCTCGAATGTTGTGTCAACAAAAACTTTTGAGAATGAGTTCAAGAATGAATCAAATAAATTGCAGTTAATGTTGCTGTCGGTGTTATATTATTAAGTAATTAATTCTCTATCTTTCGTGTTAATTACCAATGATCCGACTGTTAAGCATCAACAAAGTTTTCATTTCAAATGATATATAATTTGTCATGTGACACAAGATAATATGCGCAACACCCCCAGGTCATTACAAATATTAGTTAATAATGATCAAATTTTAACACAATTTGATAAATTTTTATCCCTAATAAATTTAGATCGGAATTGAATAAGTGTTTTTGTGCAAAACTTTGAAGAAGGGGAATTCAACCAACAAACATATGGATCAAATTCTCACATCTTCAGTAGCATCACTTAATCAACAATTATGCCTTAGTTACTTGAAATTAACCAATAATTCTAACTCGTTATATAATATTTAATTACAATAGAAAAATAATCTTGATTTAAATGCAAATTTAAATAATATATAAAATAAAAAAAATTTAAGAACGAGTGATAGTATTGGCACCTGTCAAAAATTCTTATAAAACTCCACTGCTATATATTTAGACATTTAATCTTGATTGAAATCACAAAAATTCTATGCACCTTATATTTTTAAGGGGAACGAATTATTTTCCTCCCTAAAAAAAAAAAAAACAAAGAGAGAGAGGGACCGAATTGAGTGATAAAGCAACGAGCCTGCTTTGTTTGGATCAATTAGAGGCCCATATGAAAGCTTTTTCCAAGTTTAAAATGAATATAAAATAAATAGGGAAATGAAAAGCCAATTAAGGAAGAGTCAGTGTAGGTGACTAGGGTCATTAGCCAATGTGGCTTCTTATTTAAAGTTTGTTTATTGCCTATGAAAAATTACGATTATTGACTTCTTTATCAAATTTTATTTTTAATAAGACTTCTATATCCAGTTACATGTTAATACTGGTCATGAGAGTTTTTAATTTTTAAAAGTTACTTTAAGGTTCAATGAGAAAGAAGACGTTAAGACTATTTAAGGAATTTAAATGAGTGTTATTAGTAAATTGAATAATTTTAGTTCTTTAACCAAGGGATGCATTCAGAATATGGGTTTATGAGATTATTAGAGGGTTGCTAATGGCTCCACCAATTAAAGACTTAATGTAAATTGGGGTTAGGGGAAGAGCCGAAGAGGACCCATTATGGGCCTTGAAATGCTTTTAGTAGCCCTTTTTAAGCTTTTCAAGTTTAGTTCAGCTATTGGTACTCCTTAAAATTTCTTATCAAACACCTACAAATAAGTGTGTTAGTTGGATATGTGGATTCTTTACCCTAATGACTAACCTTATCAGTTATGAAACGAAAAAAACTCATTATATTCCAATATTTACAATCAAATTAAGCAAATCTTGACAGTTTAGCTCCCCTCCCCCCCCTCCCCCACAACAAAATAATAATAATAATAAATTTTGATGATAAATAAATGCAATTAATTAAAATAATAAAATGAACATAATATCCATAAACATGAAAATCTTAATTAAAAATAAAATTAAGTTTAAGAAATCTCCTAAAGTCAAGTGATCCTTAAAAAAAAAAAGATGTTCCAACACATACACAAAGAAGATGTTTCAATATAAAGAGAATAGTTAGATTTTTAATCTTTATAACTTTAAATATTAGTTGTAGTTCAAAGGAAGATGAAAAAGATTGCGGGTCATGTAGGCACTTCAATTGGATTGACAAGCCAACAATGGTTACTAAAGTTTAGAAGCTATCAACGTATAATTTAGAGTGATGATACAACCATAAATTTTTGTACAAATTGATTTGGTATCAACTCATTGGTTGAAAAAAATTCAATATAATAAAAACAAATCATGTGGGCCAAAAGATATTTAATCCAATCAATTAAATCATGTCACATCATTTTATACAAAAAAAAATTATACAAGAGTTTGTAGCTATATTATTATTCTATAATTATCAATAAGTGAATAATTATGTATAAAGCATCAAAGTTAATAATCTATTTGGTGAAAATCACAAATACAAGGGGAAGGGAAGTTAGACATTTTGTTGTAGATAAACTATAGTCACTTTTAAGGCTATTGGAAATTGTTTGAGACACCCAATTATGAAATACGGCTTCATAATTTTGTTTACCATTTTTCAGGCTCAGCAAAGAGATGACAAGTCGTTTGCAAGTTAAATACATGAATGACATATCGTTTGATAATTCTCGTCGTTAAATCAATGCATCGTTGCATACTGGTTATGCTTAGGGATGGCAAAAATCCCCACGGGGATGGGTACCCTCGAGGATTTTTCTCATTCGGGGAGGGTGCGAGGATAATTTTATACCCAATTTTTTATTCGGGGAGGGGACGAGGATGAGGTGGAATCCCCATCCCCTACCCATTTCCCCATTTTAATTTTTAATTTTATTTTTATTTTTAAAATTACTAATAAATAAATAACAAAATTATAAATATTTTTAAAAATAATAAATATCAAAATATTTATATTATTAAACTTTTAAACTTAATTAACTAATTAAAGTCTTAAATTTTTAATCCAAACCACAATGATACAGGAGAGAGCTGCCTAATTATAATTTACAACAGTCATAATCCTAATTCGTATCGGACGGGGACAATGAACGCAATATAAGTGTTGTCCTAATGAGGAAGATTAGTAGTTTGCCATTATTTTGGAAGAGAATTTGAAAAGTTTTTATGATGTCACTGAGTTATTTTCAGGAACTAAGTATCCGACAGCAAATGTATTCTTGCAACATGTGTGTGAGATTAAATTATCTTTACAAGATTGGCTTTTATCACCTTGTGATAGGATTCAACATATGGCTCAGTTGATGTTATTGAAATTTGATAAATATTGGCAAGATATGAGTGGAATTTTGGGTGTGGCCTGTATCTTTGATCCAAGGTATAAAAAGAAGTTCATTGAATATTACTTTTCTATGGTTTATGGTGGTGTTAAAGAGTTGTATGTTGGGAAAGTGGTCACCCTTTGCCGGGAATTAGTGGAAGAGTATCAATTGAAGTTTTCACCAACTGTTTATTGCTTTGATTATACTTGTAGTAGTTCTTCCACTAGATCTACAGGGGATTCTTATAAGAAAGCAACCAAATGGATGACAGGTTTTGATGATTATGTAAACAATGGAGATTGTGCAGTTGTTGCAGATGAATTAGATTCATATTTGGATGAGAAAGTTATACCCCGGATGGAAGATTTTAATATTTTGAGTTGGTGGAAGACAAATGCTAATAGGTATCCTACATTAGCTCGAATTGCTAGAGATATTTTGGCAATTCCAATTAAAACAGTTGCTTCTGAATCAGCTTTTAGCACCGGTGGTAGAGTTGTGAGCCCACACCGTAACAAACTTCATCCAAGCACATTGGAGGCCTTAATGTGCTGTCAAAGTTGGTTACGAGCTTACAATAGCAGTATGAGTTTATTTTACATTGTAATTATATTATACAGTTATTAATATTTGCACTTATAAGTTACGTTACTTATATCATTTTCATTATTTTTGGTTTGAAATCTGAGGCTATCTCTCAATTTGCCACATTTCTCGAGGAAGAACAAGACGAGCAGGACGAGCAGGACGAGCATGAGGTAAATAGTTTTATTAAAAATATTAATTAAGTATCTACATTTATTTCATTTATTTTATTGCCGATATAAAAATAATTTTTTTTCTTTTTACATTTTTTATTTTAATATGATTAATTTAAAATTGAAAATAAAAAATGTATTAGACTATTAATTATTCGGGGACCGGGGACCTTCGGGGATCCCCTGTTATTATTCAGAGAAGGGATGAAGATTCTCTCAAGCAATTCTGACGGGTACGGGGAAGGGACGAGAACATACACAAAATATCAAAGATGAGTATAAAAAGATTGGTCCCCACCCCTCCCCTCCGCTCCCCATTGCCATCTCTAGTTATGCTTGTCAATTCCAGAATTGGAGGATAACAATAAACTAGCGATTTGTGATATTGGCGAACGTGATGTCATTACTTTATGAAAGGTTAATGACGCGTCATCCATTTGATGCGTCGGCACATACCTTTATGCTTGTCGATTCCGAAAATTGATTTAGATGTCATGCCGTCTCCATTTCTTGTAGGTGGATGTCATGTTATTTGCTTATATAATGATAAACGACGCATCATTTGAATGATACGTCGAGTCACACTCGTCACGCTTGTTGATTTCGATAAATTTAAGTATAATTTACAATAATTAATTAGCTGATTATTTAGTTAATATATTAAATTACATTAAAGCTTACTTTTTACACATGTCGGTTTCAAAAATTGAATTGGATCTCATGTCGTCTCCATTTCTTGCAAGTGGATGTCACATCGTTTGCTTATATAATGATAAACGACGCTCGAATAATTTGTCCAGTCACGCTCTTCGTGCTTGTCGGTTTCGATAAATTTAAGTATAATTTATAATAATTAATTTGTTACTTATTTAGTTAATAGATTAGATTACATTAAAGCTTAGTTTTTTTTAATTTAATTTTATAATGAATATTGAAACCACAATACCAAAGGGTAAAATTGTCCAAATATAATTTTTGTCAACACATCATTAATTTTTCCTTATATTCTGAACAAATGTTAATTCTCCCTCCACCCTATTTGTTATTTTTTGTTATGCTTTAAATTGTAAAGTATAACTGATCCTTGCTATTACTCTTCTTCGTCGCCTCTAGCAGGTTTCGATATGGGGAGTATCAGAGTTTTAATGAATAAGAAAACTATTGGCATAAGAATATTATTAATTTCAGCAACGAAGAGATCAATATTGAATCAATACGGCCTAAGCGATTATCACATCAAATTAATGAAACTTCGGGCTTCCTCCAATTTGATGTTTTCTATTGTTGAAGATTAGGTTTTTTTTTTTTTTTGTACTTGACAATTTTGAGATAGAGAGATGGGATTTCATCGAATTTTAAAAAGTAAGGGACAAAAATACACGTTTTGTGAGTAGTTAAATAAACAATTAATTAGAAATAAACTATGATCATCAAAAGTTTAGATGGTGATCAGATCAAGAGAAGATTTGAGCCCGATTTAAATTACTTTTTTTTTTGTGAGTGTTATTTGAAAAGGTGATCATACTCTTTAGGATCAATATAATATTGATTACTATGATCATCAATATATATATAAAAAGAGAGAAAAAATTTCAGATGCAAATGCCTTATTATAGACACTTAATTAAAGCATATATATGGTTTAATAGAGTTTGTATTTAATTTACTATAAAATCATGTGATTTAATAATGTGTCTGCATAAAAAGAAAATGAGGGCGCCCGCACGAGAGAAGGTATATATATATATATATAACACTTCATTTCATTATCTTTAAACTCAATTGATGCATATTGTTTGTTATCTTTAAACTCAATTGATGTGTATTGTCATGTTACAATTAAATATTTCAAAAGTGCCTCACTATTTTTGGCTTCTTCTTAATCACTATTTCAGCCTCAATTCATCATTCTTAATTCTGTCTTTTTTTTCCAGTATATTAAACCATTTGGTATTCGAAGACCACATTAGACTTAGACTAATCCAGATTCGAACATGGTAGGATCACTAGGGCGGTAAAATTCTCCCAACAAATATTTAACACAACTATATTCCCAATCTCGAACCGATAACTTTGGTTAATTATGTCTCTTTTATTCTCTTTCTATGAACTAGAAAAGCTATGGTTTCCATATCAAGAACAAAAAAACTGGGATTTCCCTATCTGTGGTGAATTTTAATTCTTTTCCTCTTAACAATTATTGTAAGTTTAAAACAAAACTAGTGAAGCTTCGTAATTTCCTCTTAAACAATAATGTGGACTCTTTACTCATGTTTTATCTATTTAGAAAATAGTCTTGAATGTTAATTTAATTATGGAGATCATATCGATCCTATCATATTTTGTCACATTACTTTTATTAAAAATTTTGATATTGTATTGTTATTTATACTAAGTCCCTCAAAAGTTTAAATTCCTGAGTTTGCCATTGGAGCTGACACTACCTAGAAACGGGGAGCACATTTTCCGAGTTAAAAAAAGAAAAATCCACTCTAACCAAGAAAATTGAGCTGAAATATTCGTATATAGCTCAATCCAAATCTTAAGCGGGACGAGATTAACCAAAGAAAATTCAACTTATACCTCCCATCTTCAAATAAATAGAGAGGTTATGCAAATATATACGTTACATATATATATATATAAATTCTTAAGTCTGGACACTTCATTTTTTTTTCGTATAAATATTTTATTAAAGTATATAATTTAATAAAATCAATATTTAATATATGATTTAATAACATATTTATATTAATTTTATTAAATTATATAGTTTAATAATGTGTCTGAAAAAAATTATATAATTTAATAATATATCTATACTAATTATACGATTTAATAATATATCCGTATTAAAAAAAATAAATTATGTTCGAGTAAAAGATCACGTGCGTGTATATATAAAAGAGATTAATTGTCCTCTACACGCGTTTCACATGTATCGTTGTCATTAATTTCTTATCGTTTCTATTGCAGAATGGACAAAGGGTTGTGGGACAGCGTATGCATGTAGGGGACGATTACACGTATGTGAAAACACGGGAGCTTGATCTATTAATTTTACTGGTCCATATGTTGTATGTTGATGCGTGATACACGTGATGGAGTTGTCCTTTCTTCCAAGACTTTAACAAATAAAACGAAACAAAGTGGACGAATTTCTTTAATCTATTTTGTGATGAGGGCCATTCGCCTTACGCCCACTTTTTGGCATCAATTGGCGCCCTTACGTGTCGGTGTTCAGATTTCTATTCCTCTCTAATTATAGGTAGACGCAGATATTATTATTTTTTTCTTATAAAAGTGTGGGTAGAATAAATATATTAATAAATATTATTAAAAATAGATATATTTTAATGTAGGAATTTAAATTTAGATTGTGCTATGATAAAATTGATCAACGTTAATTAGTCTTATTAAATTCCTAATTGTGGCCAGTAGATCTCTTTGATTGTAGCAATAATAAATGTTTCGAAACTTGAAGCTAAGGTTTAACTTTATTGCTAAGGATTGACTTTCTTAGGACTCATGTTCCAGATTTGAGTTTCAATACATGCGTGAGTTAAGCATAAGAAAATACTATAAATTAGTGTTGGAATTACTCTCATGATTTATTTGATAGTGATTTATTTTTAGGTACATTTTTTTTTCTTTTTCCTTTTTCCTTTTTTTCCTACACGAGATACAAATTTGATTGCTTGATTATTTGTAGTGTAGCTAAAAAAATAAAAAATAAAAGGTCCAGCTATTTCGTCTTCAGGGTAACTATCCCCGTTTTGTCTTGTTGTAAATCGGTTGTCAGATTTAAAACATTTTAATTTTCTCTCCGAAATGGGATAGAAATGTGATGGGTTGATTCTTGGTAGTGTAGCCAAAAAAAGGAAGGTCCAGCTGTGTGTTCTTTGGGGTAACTAACCCCATTTTGTCTTTTGTGAATCAGTCATTAGATTTAAAGCATTTCACTCTACGACTATACGTTTACAAATTTTTTTAAAAAAAAATTAACTACGATTATATTATTTTTCGGTAGTTACTGACTTAAACAATACTCTGTGTTTTATTGAGCCCTACGTAACATTTTCTGCTAGGGATATGCCAAAAATCGATGAATTCTGAACATGTTGATATGGACTGAATTCTGAATAGGGATATACTCTGTGTTTTATTCTTTTTAAGTACACGTTTGAAATCAGTAATCCCAACAGGTTGATGTACTCAACTTTGAACTTCAGAAACGCGCATTCATTCATTCATCCTTCCTCTCCGTTTAATTTGTTCTCGGTATAGGCCCAAGCTGACCAAGAGATTTTCTCATTCGTCTAGAGGTGGTCATCGATCTTGTAAGTTCATATACTCTTATCGCGTGATAACTCGATCCCAATGCCTCATTAGCTTCCATGCCAGTATATCCACCACATCTCGATTCTCGACATAATTGCCGGGTCAATATCATCATGGAACTCTTGGGCTCTAATGAGAGCTAAATTTCAAACCATAGCCTTCAAATAATTATAGAGAATGAGCCAAAAGATTTGATGTGCTTGTTAGCTGTAATATTATTACATGCTCTTCCAACATGAAAATAAAGCTTGGGAAAACTCTTTCGGAATTCGGAATTCACCCAAACAATATCAAGACAAACTCTAAGTTACATTTCATGTACCTCACACCATACACTATTTATGTGAATGAATGTAAGGTACATGAAATATAACTTAGGGAATCTCAATATCGCCACTTGGGCTTATGGCTCAATGGTGAACTATTGTCCTTAAAGTTAAGCATGATTATAAGGGTAATAGTTTGACTCCCCACAGACTCAAACTCCCTCAATTAATTATAATTATGTGGAGATTACTTATAATGTCTTTCTCCCTTATAAAATACAAGTAGAGTAGAGACATCCCTCTTGTATGAGGGATTTTTGATTGGGTATGTACTTCATAGAATAAAAATGTAATAATGTAAGTCTCATGTATATATCTAATTGTAAATATTAGTGTAATAATATGTTGTCATTTATAAATATTTTTATATAATACAATAATATGATGCTTAATCAGTTTAAAAAAAAAAAGAGGGGATCCCAATATCAATTAACTTAGTAGCTAAAAACATTTATGTGAGTCGTTCTACAGTTACAAGATGGTAAACCTATTTATTTCATAAACGTGGTGGTCCATGCATCGTGTCAGTCGTGTAAAGAGAAAACAAGTTGTGGACCTGTCGTCCGCAAAGACTTTTATCGTCCTCTACAAAGACTTTAATTCATGATCAATTAAATGGCACTTGCTCAACTACTGACTACTCATTGATGGACACGTGAGCTGGAACCATCTAAGCCTAAATTTATCGGTCCACAATAAATGTGCAGGTATGCGATACACGTGAATTTATTGGATTCAATACTTTCTTAAACAATAAAAACATACGTCCCGATTTATAATAGACAAGGGAAAAAAAAAAAAAACCACTTGTAACTCTAAAATTTAAGAAAATAGTCTTGTAAATTTTTAGAAATAAAGACCCTATTTTGATTATAATATCTTTTGGCAATATTAACTCAAAAAAATTGAGTCCAATATTTTATAATAAATAAAAATATAATATTTAAATAAATTTAACAATACATATATTTTAAAATAATTTTAAAAAATGTTTTAATACTTTACAACCTTATATTATATTAGACTAAATTTTGTAATAAATAAAAACATAATATTAAAATAAATAAAAAATGATTTTCAATATTATATAAAATGATTTTGATATTATTAATATATGAGATATATTTTATTAATTACAGAATCTATTTAAACCAAAGATTCATTTAAATTTTTTTTATAATAAATACATATATATTATTAAAATAAATAGAATAATTTAGATTTTAAAATTTATTTAATATATTAAAAAAATATTATAATATTATTAGTTTGCCACAAAAATTAAACTATCTAAATTATATTTGTATCTATTAAAATTTTTTAAAGTCAATTTCTTTAGTTACTATCTACAAAGGCTATTGTAGTCTAAAGAATTTTTGTTGTCCCTTATTGAAAACTTGGGGTATGCATGGCTATTTTTTCAAATCTTGGGGATGTAGGTGGTCTTTGCCCTTTGTAATAAGATAACTTCATTTTCCTAAATTAACTCAAATAGGAAACCAAATCATAATTGAAAAAAAAAATGGAAAACTAAAACGTATACCTAATCTATTTTTTCTTAATAATTAACGTTTCCTTTTAATTTTAGAAAAACCTAATATAGGTCTAATTAAACGGGAAAATATGAAAAAGATATAAAACTAGAATTTTAGGCACATATTTAGTTTGATTGACTGCCATATTAATATGGGACGCATTTTAATATAGTAAAAAGCAGATAAACTCCAAAACCTTCTAATTAATTCTGTACTACAATAGTAAAAAAGAAAAATAGAATGAGGTGTTGAGGATATTATCTATATTGGTTGAGAATTGTTATTGTGCCAATAATGTAAGTTTGAGGCAATTCTCTGCTCTTGAGCTAGTATTTGTGTATGACTCAGGCACATGAGTTTTTATATCAAGCCAAATCCATGCAGCTCTCACTAGTTTTCCACGTGACAAGGATAAGCCAAAAAACCTACTTACATAATGATGGGAATAGAAAGTTTGCAGACTCCATATCAATACATTATAACAAAATATATATTCCTACGAGATGTGATGAAGAAACCATATAAAATCTGCTCAAGACAGAAGAACTTTTCAGAAATAATTTTAATATTTTTATCCAGAAATAGAGTTAAAGTGAAAGAGTATAATTGATCAGCCTAAAGGGAAAGAAAAGTAAACAGTACACAAAGCCAAATTTGGAACTCCTCGCAAATTGAAAATAGGTTCGAGATACCTAAAGTGATCAGTTGTAATTATTAGACTTTTTGTATGCACTCATATATCGAGCTAGTAGTGTGAAATCAAGAATTTTATCGAAGAAAATAACAAGATTAATTAATATATTTCCAAATTTCCATAAGCGAAAGGTTTGAATCAATTATTAGATTTTTCGTGTGGCTTCATATCTACTATCAGGAGAAAGTTTAGAATACATATGATATATTACAACCAATTGATGCATACATAACATGTGTAGTTGGATTTAATATAATCATCATATGTATGATGATTTTTTAAAATAAATGCATACATGTCACATCATTATTTACTTATTATATGACTGACATGATACTTTTGATGTATTTTAAAATTTCTCTTATTATCAGTAAAGTCAAGAAATGAATAGCAGAAAAGACTAAATTAATTAATACTGCCAAATACAGTGTTTCTCATCTATGCCTCAAAATTTCTATATAAAGGGGGATCGGTCTCCCAAGTCTCTCACAGCTAGCCTATAATTAAGTCAATCTTTCTTTAGCAACATCTCAAGCATATCCTTTTAGTCAGAAAACCCAAAAAAAAAAAAAAAAATGCTGAAACCACAAGTTCATCGGTACTCTACCCCTACCACAGTCCTATTTCCATTCTCCAAGCCATTTCTGCATGGAAATTGCCATGTTTTTCGTCAAGTTCAGCCAAGTCCTTCACTTAAAATAGGATCCAAAGTTCGTGTTAGTTGTCACTCAAAAAGACACAATGTTAGTAGTAAAAATATCGAAGCTATAGCAACTTCTACTGAAAAATCCGTCAGCGTAATTAATGCTGTAGTCACTGTGAAAGCAACATGGAAAGACGATTATGAAGATTATTTTCTAGGCCGAACACTCCGCTTGGAGCTTGTTAGCGCCGACCTTGATCACAGTAAGTACTGAAAAACATTTTATGAAGCCATTTTTTTAAGGGCAAAAATAAAAAAACCATGCGGAGAGCTACTGAAGCGGTAACTTAATGTAATTTTAGATTGTTTGAAAGCTTAGTACGACTATTATTACGACCCTACTGCTAACCTCCAACTTTTGGAATCTGAGAAATCAGCTTTTATTTTTTCACATTTTTACCCCTCTCCCTCCATGTTCTGAAAAATTTCAAGAATGTTCTCGAAGAATGAAAGCTGTTTTTGATCGTTTTCTTCTTTCCCACATTTTTTTCAGCTACGGGATCAGAGAAATCAACCATCTATGCTCATGCACGCAAAGCAGGCAAAGATAAGCATGGAAATGAACTATATGAATCAACATTCAATGTTCCATCGGATTTTGGAGAAGTTGGTGCAATGTCTGTGGAAAATGAGCACCACGTTGAGATCTATTTGATGAATATTGTTCTTGATGGTTTCACAAATGGTGACCCTGTGAACATAACATGTAATTCATGGATTCAACCGAAGAACAAAAACGAACCGAAGAGAATTTTCTTTACTAACAAGGTTAGTCCCATATGATTTTGTTATTATGATTTGTTTGTACTGCATTAGTTTTGTTTAATACAAACATTTTTTTCCCGTCAGTCGTACTTGCCATCACAAACACCGGATGGATTGAAGAGGTTTAGAATTGAAGAGCTTTATCATTTGCGAGGCAATGGACAAGGAGTACGTCAACCATCTGACAGAATATATGATTATGATGTCTATAATGATCTCGGAAATCCGGACAAAAGACGACCGGTGCTTGGTGGCAAAAAATTTCCTTATCCCAGACGCTGCAGAACTGGACGTCCACATTATGAATCTGGTACAGTATGATATGTTGTTCCTTCATCAATTTTTCGTTTAAAAAATAAATATAAAGATAATGTACCAATGTCATGTGATTTTATTGACGAAGCACATTACAGATGTTACGTTAGACTTCTTTAGAACATACTTAGATGACATTTAACCTCCCAAAGAGTTAATTCAGTTGGGAGATTTGACAAATATTATATATTTCGTTCGTTGAAAGATTTTGATATTTCCTGATTCTTGACGATTTTGTAATATTAATGGCAGATCCTTTGAAGGAGAAAAGAGATAAATATATTTATGTGCCAAGAGATGAAACGTTTTCGGATGTAAAGCAGGAAGCATTTGATAATATGAAAGACTATAAATCAAAGTGTCATGCTGCATTACCATACATCGAAAAATTCTTCGATGGTGATAAAAAATTTGAATACTTCACAGAGATAGACGAACTCTTCAATGAAGATGGATTTAGTTTGCCTGAAGCAGAACCAGGTTTCTTAAACTCACTTGCCAGGTTTGCCAAGAAACTTAAAGAAATGGGCGAAGAAGTATTCCAGTTCGATGCTCCTGAGGCAATGCTGAGTAAGCATCTCTTCTTAATTTCTCACACAGGAATTTGATGCCCGAACCCAGAATCATTATGCATTTTGTCATTTGCAGGAGACAAATTCTGTTGGTTTAGGGATGAGGAATTTGGTAGGCAAACACTAGCTGGTCTCAACCCATGCAGCATACAGTTGATTACGGTATTATATATTGAGATTTGCCGCCGTTAATATTAATAGTGGACAATTAATTATCCGATCGGTTAAACTCCTAAGTCAAACTGTTTAATGAATATTGTATCAGAAAAATGATTCGGTATATTGGAGAATAAAAATTACATAAATTCATGCAGGAATGGCCTTTGAAAAGCTCACTCGATTCTAAAATCTACGGTCCACAAGAATCAGCAATCACCAAAGATATCATTGAAAAAGAACTTGGAGCAATGGTTTCTGTTGAAGAGGTATCGACACTGATTATACACCCAATTTTATGTTTATATCAATCACTAAGAAAAATCATCTATGTTCAATAATTAAATATGAGTTTCACTTCGATTAATTAATTTGTAAGTTAAACTTTGATTTTGCAGGCTATAGAACAAAAGAAGTTGTTCATGTTAGATTACCATGACCTATTTCTGCCCTATGTAGAAAAAGTGAGGAAGCTCGAACACACGACCTTGTATGGGTCCCGCACTGTATTCTTCTTAACTCCAGATAACACGTTGAGACCAGTAGCCATTGAGTTAACTCGGCCTCCAATAGACGACAAGCCACATTGGAGAAAAGTGTATACACCGGGTTCTTGGAATTCAACTAAGACCTGGCTTTGGAGGCTAGCCAAAGCTCATGTTCTTGCTCATGATTCGGGCTATCACCAGCTTGTCAGCCATTGGTATGTGTAATAATGTATCGTAGTTCAGAACTTTTTTTTTTTCCAATGAGCATGTGATTAATTAATTATTGAACACGATCTCTCTTGTAGGTTAAGAAGTCATTGTGTGGTAGAACCTTACATAATTGCTACCAATCGACAACTCAGTGTGATGCATCCAATCTATAGATTGTTGCATCCTCATCTTCGATACACATTGGAGCTCAATGCTATAGGTCGGGATATACTTATTAGTGCTGGTGGAGTCATTGAAAACACATTCTCACCTGGAGAATATTGTATGGAGATGAGTTCTGTTATCTATGATAAGCAATGGCGGTTTGACGAACAAGCACTCCCCAAAGACCTTATTAAGAGGTAATAAAGTCACTAAGGGTCCATTTGGTAAACACAAGGTGTGACTATTAAGGCAAAGTGATTTTATCAAATAATTGTTTGATAAAAAATTTATAACATCTTCACTAATTTATCAAAAATATTTTTTAAAAATTATGTTTATCAAACGTATTAACTTTTATTTAACAACTATAACTATTTATTCACAACAATCATGGCTTACCTCATTACCAAAGCAACTCCAAGTAGTTATTTCAATTGTAAAACGGATTTCATTAATTTTTTTTTCTAAATGGTTGTTTATACACACAGAGATAACACAATCTAAAGAGTAACTTTTTTTCCTTTTCGGGGTTTGATTACCCAGGGGAATGGCCGTTGAAGATCCAAATGCTCGACACGGCTTAAAGCTAACAATTGACGACTATCCTTTTGCCAAGGACGGTCTCGATCTATGGGGTATCTTAAAACAATGGGTTACCGATTATGTGAATCATTACTATCCTGATCAAAGTCTTGTAGAGTTTGATGATGAGATCCAAGCTTGGTGGACTGAAATTCGAACTGTCGGACACGCTGACAAAAAGGATGAACCTTGGTGGCATGTCCTGAAAACCCCTCAGGATTTGATTGAAATCTTAACAACTATCATTTGGGTAGCATCTGGTCACCATGCGGCTGTAAACTTTGGCCAATACACATATGCTGCCTACTTCCCCAACAGGCCAACAATTGCAAGAGTAAACATGCCAGATGAAGATCCAACACAAAAAATTTGGAAAACATTCATTGAAAAACCTGAAGATGCACTTTTGTACACCTTCCCCAATCAGGATCAAGCCATTCTAGTTATAGCTACCCTCGATTTGCTATCGACTCATTCTCCTGATGAAGAGTTCTTAGGGAAAGATAAGGAGCCAGCATGGGGTGAAGATCCAGTCATAAACTGTGCATTCGAGAAGTTTAGTGGCAGGTTGATGGAGCTTGAAGGAATCATTGATGAAAGGAATGGAGATAGCACTTTGGTGAACAGAAATGGAGCTGGGGTTGTTCCATATAATCTCTTGAAGCCATATTGGAAAGATGGAGACAAAGGGAAAGGAGTTCCATGCAGCATCTCTATCTAGACTTGATGAAGTCGGGATCTTGTGCCAAAACTTTCGAATGCATGCATTGGTGTTCGTCAACTTTAGTATGCATTGTATCTTTTTATTTACCTGTAATAAATGGACAACGATCCTCGTTTTAGTATGTTAATTTTATAAATAAAATTACCTGACTCGCCAAGGTTCTTAAAAAAATAATAATTTCTCTCTTAGCATTATTTTTCTATAGGTCATCTGAGTGAAAATTTAGATTTTACCCACACTTATCTTTTAAAAAATTTAAAAAAATTTAAAAATAATTTTGGACTCAAAAGGATCACAGAAAAGAAAATGAAAATAAAAATGATCTCCGAAAAAAATGAAAATTACCTACTTGACTTTTATATAAAAAAATTAAAAAAATTAAATGACCTTTCAAGTTGGCCATAAATAGTATATAGTCCGAAAAGTAAACACTATCACTTCAAAACTAAATTGTTTGGCTGTAAGTAAACAATATCGTTTTTGAGCATCAGAAAGTAACACATGAAAGGAAATGAACTGTTCCGAGCTCCATGGAAAAATCTTGCTAATTTCATGTAACAAAACCAAATAATACCTACCATACAGAGATCGTATTGAAAGTAAACAAAATCACCCATACAATTTTTACATTTCCAAACTGTAAATTTATAAAATGAACACTGTCAAATATATTCCAACTTTCAATGTCAGATATATTCCAACTTTCAACCAGCGCATACTCCAAAGATTTATCCCCCAATTTTGAGGGACCAAGGCATAAGGCTAAAATTAGATGGCTCAAAGATGGAGTAGAGGTTCGAAAATTTTCCCGGCTTATGTTAAGGCTAAAGCTATGAAATCCAGAATCCACGGCATGCAGATTAACGATCTTGACTCTTGGGTGGATAATGAAGATGTTATAGTGTATCCCATTAATGATCTTGCCGAGGTATGTATTTAACAAGTAATGAGCGGTTTGTTATTTATTAGATTTACATCAACTGCCCAAATCAGTATCTAAATTTTCGTTAACTAATTGAATAATTAATTGCCCAAATCAGTGTCCATCTATTATTTATATTGAAATTATGTTAAGGGTATACTTCCATATTTATTTTTCAGCCGTTTCGTATGAATTGAACCTTTGGGCTATTATTATTGGTACGAGTGAAGTTTATACAAATTATGAAAATTTTTAAAATACACTAAATATATCATGTCAGTTGTACAATAAGCAAATGATGCTTTGACATATATATATTTATTTTCAAAAACCACCATACAAGTGATTGTTACATTAAATTCAATCACACATATCATACATATATTCATCAGCTGTATTACCTTTGATATATTTGTAAAATTCCTCCAAATTATATTAATTTCTCATAGATGTGATGAAGAAACCATCCATCTATCTAACTGGGATGAAGAACTTCTAAAATTTTTATTATTATCAGTGTGTGAAACTGATGAATTAGCAGTGATAGGTGATACTTATTAGTTAACTTTTAGAGTCCTTTCGCATCTAGAAGTGTGAAATCAAGAATTCATGAAGGAAAAGAAGAAGATCAATTAACTAATTCTTCAAAATTTACCACCACTAATAATCCGACATGCAAAGAAAAAAAAAGTCGTGCAATGGATAATTTGTATTTGTCCGTTGTTTTTGCCCTATTTAGCTTCATTTTTCACGTGATATAACTCGAAATTAAGCGACCGAAATAGGTACTATATCTCGTAGTCTATCAAAATTTATAATAAAGAGCGAATTAAAATAATATTTGACTGGTGACACATGGCCACCACACGATATATCACGTGTTAAAAAAAAGAAAAAAAAATGAAAAGGTCCAGCTATGTTGCCTTTAGGATACCTAACCCCAGTTTATCTTGTTCAGAGTCAGTCATTAGAGTTAAAGCATTCCGATCTAACTGTTGTCATTTTTATAATTTAAGTGTTTAATTACTTGCATCTCCTGCTTTATCTTTGTAATTTTTATTTTTACAAAAAAAAATATCATTTCATCTTAAAAGATAAGATTTTATAGAAGTCCATTCTAAACTAGATTATTATATATATGTGTGTGTGTATTTTCATCAACCAATATCAATAAATTGGCTGAGTCATTGAATACTTGCCGATGAATGAGAGGAAAATAATGCACCAAGATATAAGCAAAGGTTATATCCCACAAAGATCACATAATATATCAAAGCATAACCAAGAATATGCCTTAACTCTTTTAATTTAAGAATCTCCACTTCTGTTAGTAAATCTCATGTAGAAATTAATCTATACCTTATACATTTTTTTTGAAATGGAGCTCAAAATCTTCAATCTACAAGAAAAACACATCTTTGTATAAAATCGCAGTAATAGAACTCAAAACCATGACGTAACAGTGTTTGGATGGGGCAAAAATCATGGACCTATATCCATGAAAAGATATTACCTTCACATATGAATTGGAAGGAAATAGAAAGATAAAATAAAAAAAGGGGATCTGACAAATTTTTTTAACATTTTCAGCTTGCAGAAATAGTTGTGAAAATAGGTGGGTGCGCAGAAAAATATGCCAAAACAATTGGGTGTTCTTCAAAACTAACCCAAAAATCCATTAATTTGACGAAATCGTAATAATTGTGTTCCTCTTGTTTAAGCTGTTTATCTTCATTCTTCTAGCTAACTGTGAGTGATAGCATTTGAGATCAGTTCATGAGAGCGTATTTAATGCTTTGGAGAAGGAAGTGAATAAATCGGCTTAACTTGTTCAGTTGTTTTGAGGGATGATAGGTTGTGGTGATTTGAAATGGCTGTGATCGGAATGTTTATTGATAACTGAGTTTCAAAGTCATCAATTTTATTGACAAACGAGCTTTCAGATTCGTCAATTTTATTTATCTTTTACAAATATGCTTAGGGTACTCCATAATGTAATTTACAATTAAATAAAATTCATTCGTTGATCTACCTGACTTCATTACACTGTTATTTATTTTTACACTAAAAAAACCTAATTATAAGTTATAATAAATGTATCTTAAGAAAACCATATCTTTATCCCTCAGATTTTATGTTTAAAAAAAAAACTATTTTGTTATTAGAAAACAATTTCCTCGTGTCTACCTAAATTATTTGTCCAAGGGAACGTGTATGAATCATGTTACACGTGTACATGAATTGGTTGTGCACAATTATTGTGGCATACAGTTCTATTAATTACAATAAATAAATTGGCTGAGTCATTAAATGCTTATTGATAGAAAGAAAAACAATATATTGAGGGAAAATGTATAACACCGTAACTAAATATAAATTTTATAAATTACATATAAATTTAGTAAATAAAAAATAAAACAATTAAATTTATACAATATATTTCAAATGCCTCTTTTACCCCTTCCAATCTCCCTGTGCCACTGATTGTCCTCCTAAAATAAATTATTTATTAAATATATTTTTTGGATAGGATTGGCTCAATAGTATTGGGGATTTAGGCAATTTTTTTATAAGGCCTCCTTATATTCAGCAGCTCCAACACTAAAATAAAAAAGCTCAAAATTCAATTAACTCTTTTGACTATATCTTGAATGTTAACAATTAATAAGATAATAAGAAATTTTAAAAAGGAAAAGCAAATAAATGTAATAATTTTCTTTATAAAGTGTAGAGTATGAAATTTAATAATATTAAATAATTTGTATCTTTTTTAGACAGATAAAGAATTTAATCTTTTTCTTAGTAAAATTAATAATGAATTAATGGTTAGAGAATACTATCAATTATAGCTCTTTAAAATTAAGGTTATCAAATATAGAATTTGTATAAAAATTCTTAATTGTAAGATAATTATTAATTAAAGAGAGGCTTAAAAAATAAATTTTTCTATTATAAGTAACTTAAAAAAGTCTATTAATTTGAATATATAAAGAAAATACCAAAAAATAAAGAGTTTTCTTAACATATAAGACCTAAATGACCACAATAGGTCTTCTTAATATGAAAGACTAGGTGACTGTCTATTTCGCTTATGATTAAAGCCGCGCCCATATTTTGAAAACGTTGGTGTTGATATTAATGAGGAAATGGTATTTTTCTTTTTAAAAGAGGTTTTACTGTTACAAAATGTTTTACACGAGTGTCTTAATAGACCCGGTCCGTGTCCATGATTCATGTGTCTTGGTACTCGTGTACTATACACATGTGAAATAGGTAAATTTGACTTATTCTAATTTATTTTTTCATTCTTTGTTTAGCCTTTTTAAATTTCTTATCTTTATTTCCAACCGTCGAGGTTTGCCTAAAATAAAATAAAGAAAAACTTCTTGTCTTTATTTTTTTCATTTTGTGCTTTTAAGATTCTTGTATTCAGTAATAACTTACCAAAAGACTTGTTCGTCCTTACAAAAAATTACCCTTTCTATTTGGTTTGTAACTATAAGAGGTGATGAGTATTACAAACACTTCAGGACTAAGTAGTATATAATAATTTCAATATAAGAAAAAGTGATAATCTCCTAACAAAACAATATGTAATGTAGCACTAAACAAAAAATAAAATGCATGTACAAAAAACTTAACAAACCAAAGGCTAGAATAAATACACACAGTATCCAGAGGATCTTGATCCCACTGAGGCAAATAATAAAAAGGAAAATAAATTTCATTTTCTTTGATAACCAATCTTAAGTTTATACAAATCGATTGAAAACTAAAAATACAATAAATATGTATAATTTAGGAATAATGCAATTGATTGACATTGATTTGCTCAACCAATCATTTAGTTAACTAATTAACAAAGAGTTAGCAATGAATTTCAATTTTGGACAAGGAGTCAGTGCTGAACATTAAATCAATGTCTGTAAGGTAAAAGAAATAAAAAAATAAAATAAAAATTAAATTATGACCAGTAATTTAGTGCTCAATGAAAATTCAGCTTAGCATTTAATTATAATCCTTCAATTTTATAGCAATTAATCTTTCTTCCTATCTTTGTTTTTGGTTCTTTTTGGCCCACTTAACAAGAAAGTTTGTAGAAGAACCCAAATTCACTAGTATTCTTTGCAAAATTATATGAATTGCGTCATTTTCATTTTCTATCTTTTAAATCACTATATAAATTGGGTCTTTTGGTATGAAGAACTCCTAGAGATGATAAAATGGGTCACAACATGATTGCACAACATAGATATAATATGATTTTTGTTGTATTCGTATTGACAAATATTGATACGATTAATAAATGAGTTGATATGATACGACATGATAAATAACTGTATCATATTTGTGTTGGACAATCTCAACACGATTACACATTCATGACCCGAATATCAATTAATAAGTATAATATTATTAAAAAATTACTAATATATATGTTGAACAATAAATTTATTGCTTATATTTTATCCATATTCTATTATAAACTTGTTCACGTTATATTTGTGTCATATTAACTTATTTATAACCTATTTTTAAGATTATTGATATATCTTTTTTTAATTTGTTATTAAATATGTTAAATGAGTCAACAAGATTAGTAGATGTGGTCATATTCATGTTTTGATGTTTCAACATGATTAATAAATGGATCGTATATGTTTGTTTAAAAATTTAACATGACACCATTAGACAAATTAACACCTCAAAGAACCCCAAAATTTCATTCACTTTATTTTTGTTTTAGATCTTCATGGATTTTGGTGGAATAACTCTCTGCATTTATTCATCTTTATATTTTTCAATTTAATTAATCTTCTCACTTAGTTGAGGGTTTATAAAAAAATAAAATTGTATAAATTGAACATGTATGATTGTAAATCCATAAGATTGAAATTTCATTTTTTAAATGCGAGAGTGACACTCCCCTAATAAAATTTTGACAATAAACTTAGTTGGGATAGAAACTTATTGACTAAATATGAAAGATACCGTTAACATTAAAAATTGTATTATCTTTATTAAATCAAGATTATCTATTCCTTGATTTGGAAGCTCATCCCCTCAATTTTTGAGCAAGCTTAATTTTGAGTATTAGTTTAATTTATGGGCTTTTATATAATATTAGAATTAAACTTATATATGAGTGAGCTCATAGATACTCATTTACCACTCAATATAGACAAGATAAAAAAAAGAGTCTGTACGTGACAAGAGGTGATAAGAAAAGTATTCTACGTTGATTGATAGTATGTATTGATTAGCTAAATAATATATGCTTAAAATAATTTTTAATTCATCTACCTCGACTAAAACGGCACTATTTCCTGCCAATAAATTTTCTTCATGATCACATTAGTAATCTTTTCACCGACAGCTTAAACTGCTCTTTTACAATAAAATACTTTTTGAGCTATCGAGTTATTAGGTGATAGCGTCTAAACTGTAATTATTAAAGAATCATATACAAACAAAAATAGATATTAATTTTGAGGCTATAAATCAATGGGAATAAGATAATGTCACGTTTCGTTGTTTCCCTCATATGGGAATCAATGTCTTTGAAATTATAGTGACAGACAGACACTTTGTGAAAAGAAAAAAATGAAAAAAAAAAAGTGACAGACATACGGTTCGTAATGTTCATAATTACTGACTGTAGAATCAACATTGCAGAAAAAAGTGATGGGTTGAAATTAAAAAAAGCTGTGGAGTGCGTTTAGACCTAGCTAGCAGAGAAAATCAAGGATTTGATTGTGTAGATGAAAAGAAAATAATTAATTAGCAATTCAAATGGAAGGACTGTATCCTTAAATTTCTGATCTAGGCAGCAGATAAAAATCAAGGATTGGATAAGGAAAAGAACAAGATTAATTAAGAATTAAGATTTTCGACTACAAATGGATACCGACATACATTCAAAATGTTTTTGCAATCTAAATTAATGACAAAATTGTCTTGCCTACTTACCCTATCCTAATTTGGCTTCATTTTTTGTGCGCCATCATGTCTTCAAATTTCTATATAAAGATTAGAATGGTCACCCAAGTCTCTCACAGGCAGCCAAGAAATAGAAAAACTTTTCTCTCAAGCATCTCCTTCTAGTCATTACTACCAATGTTTAACCCAGTACTATTTCACCAGACTTGATCTATTAGAACCAGATTGCCACTTTCGAAGCCATTTCTTCATGGAAATGGCAATGTTTTTCGCCAAATTCAGTCAAGTCCTTCATTTTAAAAGGGTCCCCAAATTCGACTTGGGTCTGTTCCCAGTAACAGTGTCAAAGCTATGGCAGATACAGCTGTATCAAACGGTGTTACGGCTGTTGTCACTGTGCGACCACCTATCAATCCGCTTACGGCTGGTGGTCAAGTCATTGATGACGTAGAAGATTTGTTCAGTAAATCACTACCATTGGAGCTTGTTAGTGCCAAGGATGAAAGTAAGTATTGCGAATAGATATCATAATCAAACTTTTATTATCCTTTTATTTCTTGCTCAATTCAAGGATCCTAAATTACATAGTGAAACCAAGTTCACACTTCTAAACTTGGAAAACATGCTTAATAACATATGTTGATGCGGAAATCTGTTCGCTTGATGACCGACCAGATATTCGTCCACCAACGGTTAAGTTGTCAGCTACTGTTCTCTTGCTCGACCTGCGTTCACCAAAAACAGATCAGAGACGCCGGTGGTTTTGCCGGCGTAAACCCTCCGATGCTTAAGTTAGCACAAGGTTCCGGGAAAACAATATAGTTTGAATATATGAAGGGGGTTTTTGTTTCACAATTCCCAAGTCTGGGTCCAATTTGGCAGCGTTTTCCCTCTCTT
>MKYO02015565.1:1096812-1139429 GCA_002013955.2 Citrus medica
CATGATTTATTTATATTATTTTATATTTTTATTTAACCAATGAATTAATGTCATATTAGTTTATACAAGAGTTTGTGGTTGTATCATCACTAATTTTATTTCTAGTCCCAGTTTCACAAGTGAATTGAGATATGAAATAATGAGTTGAGGTTAAAACTATAAAGGACGAACAAAATTTATAAATTCTAACATATTTTCAAATGAAAAAAATATATATTTCTTTGGATATTAAAACTAAAGAAGCAACACAAAATTAGGCCAAACGTTAACTCTAAAAGGGTTTCCGTTACCGAGTTTTAGAATCCATCGCTCTCTAACTTATAAATTATCTAATAATTCCTAAAATTAAAGTGAGAATACGAAATCAAAGGGCAAATGCTGGTTTAGTTCCTATATTTTGACTTAAGTACCCCGTTTAGTTCTTATATTTTAAAAGTTACCTCAAAACACCCTTGCAATTAAATATGTTATATTCTTACCCTTACCATTTCTTTTCTTTTACAATAATACCCTTCTAATAATATTCATTACAGTAATTAATTTATCTATAAAAAAATTAATTAGCAAATTAACCAGTAAGTATAAGTATGAAAGAACTAGTATATTTTGTACTTGTGCAACAATGTAACTAATAATTATTTATGAATAAATTAATATCAACTAACTTGTAGTAATGTTTAATATCCTTACAAAAATCTTACTAATAATTATTTTATAAAAAAATTAATTTAGTAAATTAATGCCAAAAGTAATATAATACTATACAAATTAGTGTAAATTTTTATATTACTTTTAAGGTTAATTTGATAATAATTATTATTTATTAATATCCCAAGAATATTATTGCAAGGGTATTATTGTAAAAGAAAGAAAAAGTAATTTTAGGAGTGTAACATACTCAACAACAAGGATGTCTTGAATTTTTTTTTAATAAAGGGACTAAACGGGCGCTTAACTCAAAATATAGAAACTAGACGAGCATTTACCTTGAAATAAATCTATATTCATCTTACAGATATAAAAATTACAGTTATTCAAATTATAGATAGGGTTCTTCTTTTCTTAACTTCTTAAGCGATCTACGATCTAATTTAATCACAATAATCTTCAATGAATTAAACATTGATTAAATAAACATAATTCCTAATAATTAAAACTAGCTTATTTTGCATGCTTTTGTAAATGCCTTTGACCTTGGAATCAACAATGGCTCACTTTCTTCCCTTCTCAATTCATGAGAAATTTTAGAGTACATCAGAGATACTACACTCAACCAATACGTAATGGACGTGTTTAGTTCTATTGAATGGCCAAAAGTTGAAAGAGAGGATGTGAGTAAGAAAAATAGGATAAATGCTCATTTAATTTATCCAGTTCAAACCAATTTTTCAGTTAACAATATTCAGAAGCATTCTGTCATAGCATTGTATATATGTTTAATTAAAATCTTTTTCATTTTTCTCTATTTTTCAACCATATGCATGCCTAAATTGTTAGAATTTTATCTTATCTTTAAAAAATTAAATCCAACAGTTATGCCTTTTCACTTTTTTTTCCCCGTAAAAAACCCTTTTTCGAATTTTACCATTTATAGAATTCTTGGATATAAAAGAACAACAATTTTCAACCAAGACACTGTACTTAGTGTTGCATGAATTGATACATTTATAGAATCTGCTGTTGTCGATTTTGATCGAGGTTTCCAGTACTTCACATAGTTAAAAGTTTGAGTGTTTGTTTGGTTAATGAGAAAATTAAAGAAAATTTAGAGAGTTATGAATTGATTTCAAAATGTATTAAGCTCAACTAATTGTTTAGTTGCATGAGTATATATACAGTGAACTTGAATCTTCTACAGGCCTCTCACGCATGCTCCTATTGTAAAGTTAGTATTGTAGCTAACTTTAGCCAGGTCAGTTGCCATGTCATCATTGATAACAAACTCAACTTAACTAATTAAACCAAAGATAACAAATTTTGCTCAGCTAGTTAAGCTAATGATTAATTGATTTACAACTAAATCAATTATCTTAACACACAGGAATAGACACCCTCTTCAATGAAGGAGTTAGATTGCCTTTACTCTGGGAGGAACCATTTTGGAAAAACATACTTACCACATTGGTTAAGGAAGTAGACCATATAGGCGAAGCTGTTTTGCGATTTGAGACGTACACCTGAAACAATGGACCGTAAGAATTGGACCCCTCCTTTCACTTATCAAAAAGAGAAGAAAAATATTTGTAATTGTATGCCAGTTCATCTATGTTTTCTTCTTCATTTATGTTTTCTTTATTGGAAGAGAGTAATTTTCTTGGTTTAGGGATGAAGAATGTTCTAGACAGACTCTTGTTAGTATATAACCCGTATAACAATTAGTTGGTGACGATGTGACATACATACAAATAAATCGAAATATATATGACACTTTTGGATACTCTTGGTTTATAAACTATAAACACCTTAGTTTATCATATTCTTATCAAGTGTATCTAACAACAAAATACATTTGTAGGGTTATGTATTCAGTAGGAGCACCTAATCTTTTTGAAATAAATAAATAAGTAAATAATATTACCAAGAGTATATAAGTCTTATTACTTGACCTCAAAGGAATTAGGATTCTCTCATAATTTGATCTTATCCTAAGCAAATATTCATGTGGTGGTTGATGGTTAATAAATTAGAGAAAAAAAAGAAGTAATGTATGAAATAAGGGTAAAAGCTTGTTCAGTCCCTATATTATGAGTTTAATGCCCATTTAATCCATATATTTTTAAGAATACCTCAAAACGTCCTTACTATTAAATATTGACACTTATGCCATTATTTTTTATTTTTTTAGCATGCTTTTACAATTTTACATTCTTACAGTAATGTTTCTTTTTTAGATATTAATAAAAAAATTAGATTATCAAATTAAACCCAAAAAAAAAAATAAAAAACAAAAAAGATATATATTAATTTTTGTAGAAGTTCATGTGTGTCCAAAAAAATTAATTTTGTAAAAAAATTAAGTTATCAATTTTTTTAAAAATTAATATTTTAACTTCTTAGCAGAGTGTTCCACAAAAATAAATATATATATTGTTTTTATTTTATTTTTTGATGTTAAACTGGTAATTTAATTTTTCTTTTTAATAATGTTTAAAAAAAGAACATTATTGTAATAGGGTAATATTGTAAAAATAAGTCAAAATTAACAAAATGTAATGGCAAGAATGTCAATAATTTAATGATAGGGATACTTTGAGGTATTTTTAAAAATATAGGGACTAAACGAGCTTTTACCCTATGAAATAATTACAAACTCTTGTACAAAGTATTTTTATACAAACTAATGTTGCATTACATAATTGATTGCATGAAAACATAAAACAATAAAAATAATGTCAGCCAAGTGATATCTTCATCAACCACTCATATGATGACACATAAGTTTATAAAAAAATAATTTATAGAAAAGAGTTTGTAGCTACATAAGTACTATTAAATAGATAGAACAGTTGAAGTTTACCCCTACATTATCGTAAAAAATACACTACAAGATCTTTGAAAATTTATGAGAGATCCTATAAAAAAAAAATCCTAATCTATTTCTAAGTTCATTAAATCACTTAGATAAATTTACTAATTTAATCACTTTCCACTTTTCAATTTAAAAAAGAAAAGAAAAGAAAAGAAAAGGCCACCCTGTCAATTTTTTTGCACTGTTAATCATTTACATACCTTTTAGTCCAAAATACAAGGTTCTACCTCTCCCATCACACATCGCCCACCATCCCTCATCTGCCCAACCCCCCAACACATCAAATTGTCCCTCCATCACAGTGCAACGATCACAATCTTCACAATCTCGGTTTGGCTTTGTAGTTCTTTAATTGACTGTTTGGCTGTAAAAGAAGCTGTTAAAAGAGTTTAACGAATGTGTATTCTATTAATTTGATAAATTAATGTAGAAAACCATTATTCTTTTGGTGGATTTATTCAAGTATAACTCCTTGTTGAAGTTAATAGGAGTAATGTATGAGTTCAGAAAATGATAATTATCTGTGGGGCTGCAAAGGGAAAATGTGGCAAGGATATCAGTTGAACTTAGCCGCAAAGCTCAGCCCCAAGTGGCTGGAATGGGATGGTTAAGTAGTTTTGTTATACGGGAACCAATTCATTCTTCTTTAGATGTTGTTCACAATTCTTTTTGTTGCCTCCGCCAGTTTGCATCTTCACCAAGCGTTCGATAAAATGCCCAACCGACCAGGGTGCCCTGCTTCTCTTATAGTCCTCTCCCTCACAATGCCTTATAGTCTTTGGCGTAATTTATCTTTTGATCACAATGCCGATGACCCAAGTAAATCAAAGAGCTCTTTCTTACGTGATCCTATTTTGAAATGTGTGCATCAGTTCTTAGCATATAATTTTTTAGGAAAGAAAGATCACTCGGGAGTTTTCTCTAAAATTAAGTTTTATTTTATCTGGTGCATGTTTAATGACGTGAGGCCTAATTTAGGTTTTTAGTTAGCAGATCAATTTCAGAGTGTGCTTAAACGGTATATGACTTTATTTCTTGGTCTATACATTACTCTGTTAGCTATAAACGTATGCGTGCTTGATCCTGACAATAGTGATTTGCATCCTGCTTGCAAAAAGGAATTTTTGGATATGTCTGTGTTTGAAAGAACAAGTGCGGTCGAATTCAAGGAGGGGAGATTTCAGTTTACTGAACCATGACCCACTCAACTTCCAAAGAAGCTTTATACTAGGAGTGGTGCTACTTTTGATGATGAGTTTGACGATGAAACTGCTGCCCCACCAACTATTCCTTCTACATCTGCGCCACCTTTGAGCATTCAGTTAGAGAAAATAGAGCACAAGCTTAACAAAATGGAGCAGAATTTGGCCGCATACTTCGAGACTGTGGGATTTATCCCACCATTTTCGCCAAGCCCATAGACGTTATGTGGATCAAAGCTCACAAATCAGGGACGTTTTTCCTTTAATCTTTTATCCTTACGCTTTATTTCTTTATGTGAGCTTTGATTATCATACATTGGGGACAATGTAAGTTCTTGCTGTGGGGGAGGGATTTTTGCAATATTGATGTCTGGTAGTATTATTTTCACTCTGCTCATCCTTAAATGATTTTGGAGTTAGTATGCTTCATTTATTATTTTTAATTTTTTTCTTTCTCACCACTCTTTTCCCATCTATCTCAAATTATGTACATATATTTTTATTTTATTATACTCTTTCATCACTCACATTTTATCTTTCACTTTTTATATTACTACATATATCTTTCTCGCTTCTTATCCTTTTTACCTTTCCTTTTATATATCACTCATACCTTCTTCTCATTCTACACCACTATTGATGGTTGATTCATTTCAAGAGTGTACATGATTTGATGGCAAATTTACCAACTTTGTGAGGATTTGAGCCTATGAGCAACCACTTTGCTCTAATTATTTTTGTTATGTGAATATCAATCTTAGTTTGTTTATTCTAGAACTTGCTTTGTTATGCATGTTGAAGCCGCATTACGGGATTTTATGCATTAAAATGATAAGGGCAAACCACTTTCCATTTTTCTATTTTCGCATTTTTCTTCTTTTTCTCCACCCGAAGACCTTTATTTGTTATCTTTGTTTGAGCCTTAACCATTACCCATCTAATTCTCTTCGTCTACTTACCCATTTTCCTTCTTATTGAGCCTCAATTTACGGAGATTTTTGGACTGATTGTTTGGATATATTTTGTATATATTTTGTTGCTTTTGCTACCTCGTATTAAAGTTTCTCAATTAGATCAACAAGCATTATGCTTGAATTAAATTGTGCAAGGTTCATTTCTTTCGTTTGATTCATCATTGAAAAAAAAAAGAAAAAAAAATGAAAAAAAAGTGTTTACATTCTTGGCGACTTGAGTATAAATAAGCGTTTTGATATCATAAGGTTCATTCAATGAGTTCATTCTTCTCATTTTGATCTCTTTTTCTTTCATAGACATTTCTTTTTCATTTAACCCTATTACAACCTTTCTAAGACCCTTAGATTTTTGTATTTAATTCATGTTTTGTGGATTGAGATGTGATATATGAGCAAGCTTATGGTAATAGCATTCTTTGATTTGATTTGATTTGAGTGCATAAATGATACCCTAAATACTTTGAGTGCATGAAGTGAAGTCAATGAGAGGGCTATTAAATCTTGTTGCACTTGAATTTTGAATGGATCTTCTTAGTGGTTGAATGTTTTTATTCTAGCTTATGAGATTTTATGCTTTAAAATCCTTATCTCTCGAATGTTGATTGACTTAAATTCTTGAGGTATGCTTGCTTAAGATTGTTTTTGGATGAGTTGAGATGAGAATTGAGTGGAGATTTGAGATTAGTCTAGTGTTATATGCTTGAGGACAAACACTATCTTGGTGTGGGGGAATTTATTAGAGTGCAATTTATGCACTAGTTTTGCATTGTTTACTTTATTTAATATCGATGTTTTGCACTTAATAATAGTGATTTACTTGTGTCTTATTTTTATAGGTGCAATTCTATTGATTGGTGCTAAAATTGAGCTACAAGATGATGTTTGAGGATGATTGTTTTTCTGGAGAAATTATGAGCTTCAGAAGAACTTTGTTGATAAGGCGTGGACGCGTGCTGTCAACTAAGGATCTGCAGTTTTTATTTTAACATGTTTTGTCTTTTTGGTTATTTTTGTAATTACAAATTTAATATTTAGATAATTTTTTAGATATTAGTATTTGATTTTAAAAAGAACTCTAGAGGCGAAGAGGGGAGAGAGAATTGAAGGGAGAGATCAATTGTCAAAAAGAGGGAGGAAAAAAAAAACCCTAGATCTAAATTTTTCTCCTCTCTCTATGAAGAACTAAACCTATCATTCTGGTTGAAGGTTAATAAAGCTGTGATTCGTCATTACTGTGATATATTTCTTATGCTTTAATTATTTTATTGCTTTTTGGGTATTTTTTTATTCTCTAAATTATTGTCATGATTATGTTTATTAATTAGATAATTGGTCACTATTTAATTATCAACTTAATCTATTGTCAATTAAAGGATTCATCGTATGAGGATTTTAATGTTTGTGACAAATAGCATAACAGTGCGTTGTGTTATGAGAATAAACAATCTAATTTAAATGAATCATCGTATGCGTTTGTTAATTAGGATTTGGATCTCTCTGATTTTTTCAAGCTGTCAATTGATTAAATCCTATGATCGTATCTAGGGTTGTCTATTGATTAGGGAAATAACCAATGGTCGTACCTTGGTTATCGACTAGTTAAGGAAAGATTGACTATTAAAGTGTCTCAGTAGGTATAACTGGTCTATTCATAAGTAGTAATGATTTATATTTGAATAAATGATCAGTAGTCGAATCAAGTTGAGTTAATTCCTTCAACCAAAGCTTTCCCCAATTTGAATTACATTTTTGAATTTGCATTCTTGTTATTTTAATTTGATTTTTATTATTGTGAACAATCCCCCATTTTGCATTTTACATTTTAAAATTATTTAAATAATTACCGATTTCTGTGGACACGACCCTGCTCAATCACTATACACAATTTATTTAAAGTAGTTATTTATTTTTGCTGGCTTCGACTACCATCAACTAGCGATTTGTTATATTGGCGAACGTGATGTCATTACTTTATGAAGGGTAAATGACGCGTCATCCATTTGATGCGTCGGCACATACCTTTATGCTTGTCGATTCCGAAAATTGATTTAGATGTCATGCCGTCTCCATTTCTTGTAGGTGGATGTCATGTTATTTGCTTATATAATGATAAACGACGCATCATTTGAATGATACGTCGAGTCACACTCGTCAAGCTTGTTGATTTCGATAAATTTAAGTATAATTTACAATAATTAATTTGCTGATTTTTTAGTTAATAGATTAAATTACATTAAAGCTTACTTTTTACGCATGTGGGTTTCAAAAATTGATTTGGATCTCATGTCGTCTCCATTTCTTGCAAGTGGTTGTCACATTGTTTGCTTATATAATGATAAACGACGCTCGAATAATTTGTCCAGTCACGCTCTTTATGCTTGTCAGTTTCGATAAATTTAAATTTGTTACTTATTTAGTTAATAGATTAGATTACATTAAAGCTTAGTTTTTTTTTTAATTTTATTTTATAATGGATATTGAAACCACAATACCAGAGGCTAAAATTGTCCAAATATAATTTTTGTCAACACATCCTTAATTTTTGCTTATATTCTGAACAAATGTTAATTCTCCCTACATCCTATTTGTTATTTTTTTTGTTTGAACCACGAGGTGGTCCTGAGTGGACCCCAACTGTAGGAGGCACTTTTAAACTCATACCACAACTCAGACTAATCCCCCTATTTTTTTTTTGTTATGCTTTAAATGGTAAAGTATAACTGATCCTTATTATTACTCTTCTTCGTCACCTCTAGCAGGTTTCGATATGGGGAGTATCGGAGTTTCAATGAATAAGAAAACTATTCGCATAAGAATATTATTAATTTCAGCAACGAAGAGATCAATATTGAATCAATACGGCCTAAGCAATTATCACATCAAATTAATGAAACTTCGGGCTTCCTCCAATTTGATGTTTTCTATTGTTGAAGATTAGGTTTTTTTTTTTTTTGGTATTTGACAATTTTGAGATAGAGAGATAGGATTTCATCGAATTTTAAAAAGTAAGGGACAAAAATACACGTTTTGTGAGTAGTTAAATAAACAATTAATTAGAAATAAACTATGATCATCAAAAGTTTAGATGGTGATCAGATCAAGAGAAGATTTGAGCCCGATTTAAATTACTTTTTTTTTGTGAGTGTTATTTGAAAAGGTGATCATACTCTTTAGGATCAATATAATATTGATTACTATGATCATCAATATATATATATAAAGAGTGAAAAATTTTCAGGTGCAAATGCCTTATTATAGACTCTTAATTAAAGAATATATATGGTTTAATAGAGTTGGAGGAAACTAAAGAGATTAAAATATTGTTTGTATTGCCTTGACCTTAAATTAGTTTCCTCTAATCTCTCATCTCCGACTTTTTCTTAAAATTTTAATTTAATAAGCTACGTTATTTTTTTTTTTTCTGACGGAATCACGGAACAGACTTAAGGGATAACAATTTGACTTTGTCGAGAATCAGAAGCATGCACGGGGTTGGGGAATCTCTTAAACCACAACAGGTGGGCGCGGACGGAAGCACTTTTGCTTACAGCACACGTGTCATAATTGTCGTCTGCTTATTCTATTATCTTATTATGAAATGCAAAAGCAAACCGTCCACAATCATCATCACCCAACAATTACTTCTTTTTCTCCCTTTTTGCTGGACTCTTTTATCTTTTCTCATTCAGTGAATTGAGTGTTTATTTTTTGAGTCTGGTTCACAATCGCTGTGAATGCACATGTTCCTTTCACACGAATGCACAATCATTATTCCTCCAAAATGATTACACGTATGTGAAAACACGGGAGCTTGATCTATTAATTTTACTGGTCCATATGTTGTACGTTGATGCGTGATACACGTGATGGAGTTGTTATTTTTTCGAAGACTTTAACGAGTAAAACAAAACAAAGTGGACGAATTTCTTTAATCAATTATGTGTGAGGGCCATTAGCCCTTACACCCACTTTTTGGCATCAATTGGTGCCCTTACATGTCGGTGTTCAGATTTCTATTCCTCTCTAATTATAGGTAGACGCAGATATTATTATTTTTTCTTATAAAAGTGTGGGTAGAATAAATATATTAATAAATATTATGACAGACAGATATATCTTAATGTAGGAATTTAAATTTAGATTGTGTTATGATAAAATTGATCAACGTTAATTGGTCTTATTAAATTTCTAATTGTGATTGGTAGATCTCTTTGACTGTAGCAATATATAATTTTTTTTAAAAGAATTCTAAATAAGTTTAGTTTCAGTGATAAGGAATGACTTTTTTAGGACTCAAGTTCTAGGTTTGAGTTTCAATATAATTAAGCATAAGAAAATACTACAAATTAATGTTGGAATTACTCTCGTGATCTATTTGACAGTGATTTATTTTTAAGTACATATTTTTTTCTTTTCTTTTTCTTTTTTTTCCGACACGAGATACAATTTTGATTGCTTGATTCTTTGTAGTGTAGCTAAAAAAAGAAAAAAAGAAAAAAAATGTCTTGCTATTTCGTCTTCAGGGTAACTATCCCCGTTTTGTCTGTTGTAAATCGATTATCAGATTTAAAACATTTTCATTTTTTTATTTTCTCTCCGAAATGGGATAGAAATGGTGATGGTTTGATTCTTTGTAGTGTAGCCAAAAAAGGAAGGTCCAGCTATGTGTTCTTTGGGGTAACTAACCTCATTTTGTCTTTTGTGAATCAGTCATTAGATTAAACAATATCGATATTCTCACACCAATTAGCACCACAGTTAGCACAAAACGGTTCGTTTTGTGCTAACTATAAAAAATTTAACTATAGCTTCAAAACACACACTCGCTCGAGTTACTGAAACGCAAAACACAAACTAAACATACACTCATCTCACTGGACCACATCACTCTTTCTCGCCGTGGGTCTCTCCACATTTGGCTTGGCTGTCAGTTGTTTCTCTCTCCACCCCGTGGATTGTATTCTCACAGCACTTTTGGAATTTGACACCTAGCTGCAGCTTCACTCTCTCGGCTGTCAGAATTGATTTGTGGAGGTAATTTACGCAAACGCAAACCACACACACACTCATCTCAGTGGACCACATCACTCTCTCTTGCCGTGGGTCACTCTACATTTGGCTTGGCTGTCAGTTGTTTCTCTCTCCACCCCGTGGATTGCATTCTCACGACACTACTGGAATTTGACACCTAGCTGCAGCTTCACTCTCTTGGTATGAATTTATGTTAATTTTGCTGATGATTATACAAGAAAATATAGGCATATGAGTAGAGACGGCCATGAATTATTTTGATTATACAAGAAAAGTTTGCTGATAATGAATTATTATAGTGAGTTAGCTTAGTTTTGTGAATTATTTTGTCTTGAAATTAGTTTTGTTAATGTGAATTATTTTCATATTGTTGTCATGAATTATATTGTTTTTGATAATATAAATTTCCATTTTGATGATATGAATTATTTTCATTTCGTATAAATAAAGAATATGGAAAAGGCCATCGAAGACATTGAGGAGTTGGAGAAAATTGAGGGGGAGGACGAGCCAATGATTGGGATGTCTTTTGATACCGATACTGAAATGTTTATGTACTTCAAAGAGTATGGTAAAAAAAAAGAGTTACCAGTTATGCGGAGAAGTAGTAGAAAGGATAGTGATGGGATACTTAGAAATGTGTCTTTTACTTGTGGCCGAAGCAGGGAGACAAGAAGCAAATCTACTAATATCTTAAAGCTGCAACCTAATACAAAGACATGCTGCAGTGCTAGATTGGGAGCTGGTTTAGGAGATGATGGAAAGTGGACGATTCGAAGTTTAAATCTTGAACACAACCATCCATTGTTGACTCCAACGAAGTCAATGCTTTTTCGATGCAATTGTAGCCTCAGTGCACATGCAAAAAAGAAACTTGATATAAATGATCGAACGGGAATCAACTTGTCCAAAAATTATCAATCACTTGTTATTGAGGCCGATGGACATGAAAACGTGACATTCATATAGAGAGATTGTAGAAATCATATTCAGAAAGAAAGAAGATTACGGCTTGGAGATGGGGATGTTGCTGCTCTTCAAAATTATTTTATGAAAGTGCAAACGGAAGATATTAGATTTTTCTTTAGTATGCAAGTGGATGATGAGGGACGACTAAAAAATGTTTTTTGGGCTAAGCGAAGAAATAGGGAAGCCTACAAAGAGTTTGGAGACGTTGTTACATTTGACACCACATATTTTACAAATAAGTATGACATGCCATTCGCTCTGTTTGTAGGAGTTAATCATTATGGTCATTCTATTTTGTTTGGGTGTGGATTGATTTCAAACGAAGACATTGAGACATTCACATGGTTATTTCGAACATGGTTATCCTGCATGTCTAATTCTGCTCCTATTGGAATCATTACAGACCAAGACAAGGCAATGAAAGCTCCAATTGAGAACGTTTTCCCCAATATTAAACACCGATGGTGTTTATGATATATACTTAAGAAGATTCCAGAGAAGTTGGGGGGCTATAAAGAATATGGCGACATTAGCAATGTGTTGCAGTGTGCTGTTTTTGACTCTCAGAGCTCTGCAAAATTTGAGGAAACTTGGCACCACATGATTGTAGAATTTGAATTGGGGGGAAATGAATGGTTACATGGTTTATACAATTAGTGGCATCGTTGGGTGCCTTGTTATCTAAAAAATAATTTTTGGGCAGGAATGTCAACCACTCAGTGCAGTGAGAGTATGAATGCATTTTTTTATGGTTATGTTAACTCGAAAACTACTTTGAAGCAGTTTGTGGAGCAATATAGCAATGCATTAAAAAATAAAGCTCATAAAGAAGTTGAAGAAGATGCCCGGTGTTTTTCCTATCAAATGCCATGTGTAACATCTTATCCGATGGAGAAGCAAATCCGAGATGTGTACACAATTTCGAAATTTCAAGAATTTCAACAAGAGTTGGTCGGAAAAATGTATTGCGAATTTGTCAATTCCATGGGCTGTGAATATATAGTTAGAGAGGATGTCAAAGTTGATACATGGAAACAAGGACCTTTTTTTAAGTATATTATGATAAAGAAAATGGTGAAATCCATTATAGTTGTTCAAGGTTCCAATTCATAGGAATTTTATGTAGGCATGCTATTACGATCATGATACGCAATGACATGGAAGTACTTCCACAAGAGTTTATTCTACGGAGATGGAGAAAAGATGTGTCGAGATGCCATAGTAGGGTGGAAACCAGTCATGAGCTGCATAGCTACACAGATGAACAAAAACGATACGAGAAGATGTGTGTTAGTTTTGCAGAGGTTGCAAATGTGGCTGTAAAATATGTGGAAAGTTATAATCTTGTTTTGAATTGGATTGAGAAGGTACGGATAGATCTACCGGAAATGATTCAGTGCGGAGGTAACGAGGTAACTGTTGTTACAAGCCAAGGAAGTTGTAGTAATAGCGTGGGAATTGAAACGCATGATGTTAAGACAATACGTGATCCAGTCGTTAAGCGTCGTAAAGGTCGTCCACCTTGTCAAAGAAAAAAGTCGACTAAATTTTCAAAATCTAAATCAGCGCGTTCTAATGCAAATGTTAGTTTTAAAGTAAAATAATTTATTAATGGTGCTCAAATGTTGGTTTTGTTGACTTTGCAGGGTGGACATGTAAGCGATCAAGTGGCAACTATGATCCCAACATTTCAAAATCTTCAACAAAGTTCCGTTGATAGGAATATGTACCCACATGGAGTTATGGACTATTCTAATGTACGTTTTTCACACATTATGCGCAATATTTCTAAGTATTATCATTTGGTTCAAGTTTCATTACTATATGTTTGTTTTAGGGCCTTATGAACTTGCATCATATAACTGGAGATAATGTTTATCCAACAGCTACACAAAATTCTACCATGGTAAGTAGTGATAAAATTTGTATTTGCTCATCTTATGTAATTTAGTATTTATTCATTTTATGTACTTTAACATCTTTATTATAACAAGATGTTTTTTTTATTTTTTATAATAGCACCCACAACTCCAGCCCCAAGTGCATGGACATTTTCAGCAGCTGCTTTTTCAGCAAAATAATGAATACGGATTTAATAGGGAGTTTGGAAGTGATTTCGAAGAATAGCATTTTTGGTGCAATCATTGAGCTTGTGGATTTGATACATAGACTATTTATCCCCGCTAGTGGCATATTTGTAGTTTTATTTGTATGATATTGGAATGCTTCTGGATATGTGTTGATTTCAGGTTCAATTTGTGTGGTACTGGATATGTCTTGATTTCAATTGTTGAGTAGCCGACTACTATATTTTGTATTAACATTTTCTTTACGTTTTAACGCAGTATGTTGACTCCATCTCTATGAGATGCTTGCCTTTCATTATTATTATTTTTTTCAATCACACATCCATTTAGATTTAGTGCTTTTTTTTTCTTTTCGTGCTGTACTTTCTGGTGAGTCATATAAGCAAGTGTTGAACATGTACAGTGGCAGAATCTAAAGAGATTATAAATTTATAAACAAATATACATTGATGGAGACTCAGATGTACAATGTGAAACAAAATGATATGCCTTAACAGGGATTCTTTCCCAACTTGGAAGAAGAATAAATTCAACAGAAAAAAGTCAGCTTCGATGCGGCGTGAATTGTTATTACTTTGTGACCGACTCCAACTCTTCAACAATTTAATGTTAAAAATTATCAACAAGAAGCGTTCATGATACATTATTGGACAATTGAATTGAACTCTCATTTCAATTGGTTGAGTTATGCGCTATGCGCGATACAGTCCATAACTGATACTAAAGCATTCATAATACATTAACATTCATTTCGTGGAATATATTAGTTAAGTATTCAATTTAAATATAATACATATTACAATAGTTATAATTATTTGTGGGACATATTTTACAATAAGACTTAGATCTTCATGTGGTCGTCTTTGTCGAAGTTCTTTCTCAAACAACTGAAATTTAAGAGACAAGCATTCCATTTGATGCCCCAACCTGCAAACTTCTCCTAATAAGATGTCAATTTTGTTCTCATTCATACTTCAATCTTCCATCCCTCCAAAGTCATTACATTCACTACTCTTCCGATCATCATCCCATTCAAAAGCCCCACATCCTTTGCATTTCCAAAACTTACGATTCGGATTTTCTCTCGTACGTGAAGTTCGTAAGACCTTATTACTATTGCTGCATTTTTCACAAGCTTTCACCTGTGTTCGATTTTCACTTGTGCTGCTACAAGACATAATGATTGAACAATTTCTCAACAATATAAACAAATAGCACAATCATTGTATCACAAATATATACAACACATAATGGCAATTCCCAGCACAAAGTTATAATAATTCTTTTATCATCCAATTTCCAGCACAAAGCTATCTCAATTAGCCCCTAAGACTACCAAAAATGCAATCCCAAATCAACCTATCCGAACTATATATCAACAGAATTTAATAATTTCTAGCAGCAAGTTTTAACAGCAAATAAACTCCCAACAACAACTTATCTCAAAATCATCAAGTTTTAACAATTTTCATTTTCCAGTATTTAACAATTTCTAGCAGCAAGTTTTAACAGCAAATAACTTCCAACAACAACTCATCCCAAAATCAACAACACGCATTTTGCTACTTTCCAATATCAAGTTCTTACATCAATGATCAACAAAATTTGACTTCACGATTGAATCTTCACACATTTGGAATTATTACAACCAAAATTGGACATTAATTAAACCAATTACCTCCACGAATTGATTACGACGGGCTACAACTATCGACGGGGCAGACAGAGAAAAAGAAACCCAACGAGATGCGTGAGAGAGACCCACGACGAGAGAAATCCGAAGGAGAGAGCAGCGAGATGCGTGAGAGGCCGGATGAGAGAGACCCACAGCGAGAAAGAGAAAGAGAGAAAACTGAAGGAGAGAGCAGTGAGATGCGTGAGAGGCCGTATGTGGAGAGACCCACTGCGAGAGAGAGAGAGAGAGAGAGAGAGAGAGAGAGAGAGAGCACTGGCGGACAGTGCACAGAGAGAGATCTTACGAACAAAGCAATCCCACGATCTGTTTTGTGAGGCGAGTGTGTTAGTTTTGAAGCCACAATATTTTCTTTTATAGTTAGCACAAAACGAACTGTTTTGTGCTAACTGTGGTGCTAAGCGTGGTGTGTTTCTCATTTTTCTAGATTTAAAGCATTTCACTCTACGACTATACGTTTCCAAATTAAAAAAAAACTCTGATTGTACTATTTTTCCGTATTTACTGACTTAAACAATACTCTGTGTTTTATTGAGCCCTACCTAACATTTTCTGCTAGGGATATGCCAAAAATGGATGAATTCTGAACATGTTGATATGGACTGAACAGAGAAGGGTATTCGATCCATCTTTTTAAGTACACATTTGAAATCAGTAAGCCCAACAGGTTGATGTACTTTAAAATTTCTATTACTTTGAACTTCAGACAGGCGCATTCATTTGTACATCCTCATCGTTTATAATATTAGTCTGGAGGTGGACATCCCTTATGAGTTCATACTCCTGTGGCGTGATAACTCAATCCCAATGCCTGATTAGCTTCCATACCAGTATATCCACCACATCTCGACATAATTGCCGGGTCAATATCATCATGGAACTCTTGAGCTCTAATGAGAGCTAAATTTCAAACCATAGCCTTCAAATAATTTTAGAGAATAAGCCAAAAGATTTGATGTGCTTGTTAGCTGTAATATTACATGCTCTTCCAACATGAAAATAAAGCTTGGGAAAACTCTTTTGGAACTCTGAATTCACCCAAACAATATCAAGACAAATTCTAAGTTACATTTCATGTACCTCACACCATACACTATTCATGTGAATGAATATAAGGTACATAAAATATAAGTTAGGGAATCCCAATATCAATTAACTTAGCTAAAATCATTTATGTGAGTCGTTCTACAGTTACAAGATCGTAACCTATCTATATCTATGCATATATATAAAGTTGAGACTTGAGGAGGTAATGTGGCATCACCATTTCACTTCTTTGTATATTCTCTATTATCTAATAAATAGAGATTTTTTTTTAAAATTTGACTTTTCATTTTCTTATAATTAATTTGATTATATTTAACTCATTTAATAAATAGTAACTTTATTAATATATATCATTCCTCATCTTTTTATATTTTCTATTATCTAAAATATTGGTGGATATTCTTTATACATGTTTCTTCCTCTTTCTATTTAAATCCAACAATATGTAACCATTAATAATAATTAATTATAAGTCTTTTGAAGCATTCATTTATTTTATTATGCTAACAATTAAACTTTAGTGGCTTAAAATACATGAATTAATTAACATAGGAAGAGAGGTTCTTTCATCTTCCCTCAACAATGCCACCAGAGCCTAATTTTGATGCCATAATCTCCTATTTAATTATGCAACCTTTTGTTGAGTGTCTTTTGGCTCATTCAAATTTTATTATGCTAGCAATTAAACTTTAGTGACTTAAAATACATCAACAAATTAACATAGGAAGAGAGATTCTTTCATCTTCTCTCAACAATGCCACTAGAGCCTAATTTTAATGCCATAATCTCATATTTATTTATGCAACATTTTGTTTAGTGCCTTTTAGCTTCTTCAAGCTCTCTAAACACTAAATATGTAAGATTTGATATGTTTAGTTTTTTTAATTTATTTAATCAGCACCCTCTTTAGAAAAATACTTATATTTTTATTGTTTGATTAATTTGAATTTTTGGTATTGTGTGCTTCATGGAGTACTTTTTTTTTCATGAGTTGAACAATGATAAAGATAGTTTGATGATAAGGGTTAGGCTTTGTAGAATGTAGGAGTCTACTAATACTAAAAAAAATAGAGAATTGATTAGTATTGACATGATTTTTATTGATGAAAATATTGTATAAAAAATTTATTCTCCCATTGTTTTCTTTAATTTTTTTCCCAATTGTTTCACACTTAATGTAGTATGTGTTTTTTTTTTTTTTCCGTAGGAAAATCTAATGCATGCAACAATCAGGAAAACTTTAGTGACAAGGTTTAAGCACATGTTGAGTGAGGGTTCTTTGTACAATGTCAAGAATTTGAAAGTTGTTTCAACTACAAGCGAGTACAGACCACTTTCAAATCAGTATAAAATTATTTTCTTAGTTATAACTTCTCTTAAGAGGTTAGAAGAATGAACTGTCAAGATTTCGATTAATGGATTTCAATTCGTATATCCGAATTTGATTGATTTACGTGTGGATGATAACACAATCCTCTCAGGTATTTTTTAAACTATTAATGTTTGTTAATCTTTAAGTGTATATTAGAAATTATTAATCCTTATGTTTTAACATGTTTATGTTATTTTTTCATAATATTACAGATGTTATCGGAAGTTTATATGGTGTGGGTGATATTGAGATCGTTGGAGCTGGTTGGAAAAAAAGAGATATAAAAATTCTAACGGATTAGTAAGTTGAATATAATCAAGGAAACTACGACTTTATATTTTTTAGTTATTTATGTTATTTTTTAATTATTGGTTATCTTTACATTATTAACTTTTGTTAATTTTTATGGATAACTCGGTAACAACAAATATTACTTTATGGGGAAAGTTAGGGGAGATGTTTGATCCAAACTTGTACAAGAAAGACGAGAGTCCTTGTATTGTGATAGTAACTTCTACAACCATTAAAAAATTTCAAGGTGATTATTTTATTTAGATCCCACTAATTAACATTTTCAAATGCAATGTGGTTATTTTAATATTATACACAAATTTGGATTTTGTTCAAGTTTCATTTTAGGTTACATTTGCTCTAAACAGGTGAGATTAATTTCTCTACCACAAGTGCAAGCAAAATCTATATAAATCTTCAAATAGATTATGTAGCATCATTAATTAAAAGATTTTCTACCATCTCTAACGTTGTGTAAGTTAGTAAAAGTCTTTACATGTATTTTATTTATTTCTTTTATAATTCAACGCATTGCTAAGGATCCTCAATTACAAAATTTAATTTGAAACTTATCAACTACAAAAGGTATAAGGTCTGTACACTTAGACTATATACGTTAATATATATTTTTAACGTTAACAAAAAAGTAGTTAACTTTCATAAATAACATTAGTTTTATAAGGCTGCCTCATTTTTTTAAAAAAATCAATTTATATTTTTTATCAGTTTTATCGAGTGTAAAAAAAAAAAATTGATAATATTAAATTCATTTTCTAAAGCTGCGCGAAGCGCGGTTGTATTTCCTAGTATATATATAAAGCTAGGACTTGAGGAGGTGATGTGGCATCACCATTTTGCTTCTTTGTATATTCTCTATTATCTAATAAATAGAGTTTTTTTTAGATTTAGCTTTTCATCTTCTCATAATTAACGTTGGAGCTGGTTGGAAAAAAAGAGATATAAAAATTCTAACGGATTAGTAAGTTGAATATAATCAAGAAAACTACGACTTTATATTTTTTAGTTATTTATGTTATTTTTTAATTATTGATTATCTTTACATTATTAACCTTTGTTAATTTTTATGGATAGCTCGGTAACAACAAAGATTACTTTATGGGGAAAGTTAGGAGAGATGTTTGATCCAAACTTGTGCAAGAAAGACGAGGGTCCTTGTATTGTGATTGTAACTTCTACAACCATTAAAAATTCCAAGGTGATTATTTTATTTAGATCCCACTAATTAACATTTTCAAATGCAATGTGACTATTTTAATATTATACACAAATTTGGATTTTGTTCAAGTTTCGTTTTAGGTTACATTTGCTCTAAACATGTGAGGTTAATTTCTCTGCCACAAGTGCAAGCAAAATCTACATAAATCTTCAAATAGATTATGTAGCATCATTAATTGAAAGATTTTCTACCATCTCCAACGTTGTGCAAGTTAGTAAAAGTCTTTACATGTATTTCACTTATTTCTTTTATAATTCAACACATTACTAAGGATCCTCAATTATAAAATTTAATTTGGAACTTATCAACTACAAAATATATAAGGTCTGTACACCTAGACTATACACATTAATATATATTTTTAACGTTAACAAAAAAATTGTTAACTTTCATAAATAACATTAGTTTTATAAGACCGTCTCATTTTAAAAATAATTAATTTATATTTTTTATCAATTTTATCAAATTAAAAAAAATTAATAATATTAAATTTATTTTTTAAAACCGCGTGAAATACATTTTTATTTTCTAGTTTATTTCATAAACGTGGTGGTCCATGCATCGTGTCACTCGTGTACAGAGAAAACAAGTAGTGGACCTCTCCTCCGCAAACTTTTATCGTCCTCTGCAAAGACTTTAATTCATGATCAATTAAATGGCTCTGCTCAATACTGACACTCATTGATGGACACGTGAGCTGGAACCATCTAAGCCTAAATTTATCGGTCCATAATAAATGTAAAGGTATGTGATACACGTGAATTTATTGGATTCAATACTTTCTTAAACAAAACAAAAAAAACATACGTCTCGATTTATAATAGATAAAAAAAAAACATTTGTACTTCTAAAATTTAAGAAAATAGTCTTGTAAATTCTTCGAAACAAAGACCTTGTTTTGTCTATAATATCTTTTGGCTAAACTCAAAAAATTTAGTCTAATATTTTATAATAAATAAAAATAGAATATTTAAATAAATTTAACAATCATATATTTTAAAATAATTTTAATATTTTGAAAAATGTTTTAATATTTACAATATTATATTATATTAGACTCAATTTTGTAATAAATAAAAACATAATATTAAAATAAATAAAAATGATTTTCAATATTATATAAAAGATGTGTATAAGAGACAGGCTTTCACCTGTGTTCGATTTTCACTTGTGCTGCTACAAGACATAATGATTGAACAATTTCTCAACAATATAAACAAATAGCACAATCATTGTATCACAAATATATACAACACATAATGGCAATTCCCAGCACAAAGTTATAATAATTCTTTTATCATCCAATTTCCAGCACAAAGCTATCTCAATTAGCCCCTAAGACTACCAAAAATGCAATCCCAAATCAACCTATCCGAACTATATATCAACAGAATTTAATAATTTCTAGCAGCAAGTTTTAACAGCAAATAAACTCCCAACAACAACTTATCTCAAAATCATCAAGTTTTAACAATTTTCATTTTCCAGTATTTAACAATTTCTAGCAGCAAGTTTTAACAGCAAATAACTTCCAACAACAACTCATCCCAAAATCAACAACACGCATTTTGCTACTTTCCAATATCAAGTTCTTACATCAATGATCAACAAAATTTGACTTCACGATTGAATCTTCACACATTTGGAATTATTACAACCAAAATTGGACATTAATTAAACCAATTACCTCCACGAATTGATTACGACGGGCTACAACTATCGACGGGGCAGACAGAGAAAAAGAAACCCAACGAGATGCGTGAGAGAGACCCACGACGAGAGAAATCCGAAGGAGAGAGCAGCGAGATGCGTGAGAGGCCGGATGAGAGAGACCCACAGCGAGAAAGAGAAAGAGAGAAAACTGAAGGAGAGAGCAGTGAGATGCGTGAGAGGCCGTATGTGGAGAGACCCACTGCGAGAGAGAGAGAGAGAGAGAGAGAGAGAGAGAGAGAGAGNCTCATTTTATTCTTTATCTTGCATTACTTCTTTATTTGTATTGCTGGCTAATAGTTTTTTTTGTTTTTTATAAGGCTGCCTCATCTTAAAAAATAATCAATTCATATTTTTTTTATCAATTTCATCAAATGTAAAGTAAGAAAAAAGGATAATACTAAATTCTTTTTTCAAAGCCGCGTGAAGCGCAATTCTATTTTCTACTATATATATAAAGCTGAGACTTGAGGAGGTGATGTGACATTACCATTTCTCATCTTTGTATATTCTCTATTATCTAATACATAGAGAAATTTTCTTTTAGATTTGGCTTTTCATCTCCTCATAATTAATTTGATTGTTATTACACAATAACAATTATGTAAAGGTTTTAATGAGGCATATTCTTTATAATTAACATCTAAGGGGGAGTGTTATGAATTTATTAAAATAAATGTAGATGTTCATAATATATATCTCTTAGTCTCCCCACTATCTCCCATTAGCAACCTTTACCTTTCCTATAACTTCCACTATCTCACAAGGAATTATGATCCATAATTTTTCATTAATTTCATAGAGTGATTATGTAACTATAAAAGGAGTGCTCATCTTTTTGTTTTGTACACACACAATTGGAATGAATAAAATCACTCTATAATATATTTTCTCATTTTATTCTTTATCTTGCGTTTCTTCTTTATTTTGGTTGCTGGGTAATAATTTTTTTTTGTTTTTAATAAGGCTGTCTCATCTTAAAAAAAATCAATTCATATTTTTTATCAGTTTCATCAAGTGTAAAGTAAGAAAAAAAGGATAATATTAAATTCTTTTTTCAAAGCCGCGTGAAGCGCAGTTCTATTTTCTAGTTTCTATATAAAGACAAGAATGGTCACTCAAGTCTCTCACAGGCAGCCAAGAAATAGAAAAGCTCTTCTCTTAAGCGTCTCCTTCTAGTCATTACTAACAATGTTTAACCCAGTACTGGTTCATCAAACTCGATCTATGAGAACCATATTGCCACTTTCGAAGCCATTTCTTCATGGAAATGGCAATGTTTTTCGCCAAATTCAGTCAAGTCCTTCATTTAAAAAGGGGCCCAAAATTCGACTTGGGTCTGTTCCTAGTAACAGTGTCAAAGCTATGGCAGATACAGCTGTATCAAACGGTGTTACGGCTGTTGTCACTGTGCGACCACCTATCAATCTGATACGGCACGATAAATAACTGTGCCATATTCGTGTTGGACTACCTCAATAGGATTACACATTCATGACACGAATATCAATTAATATGTATAATATTATTAAAAAATAACTAATATATATGTTGAACAATAAAATTATTGCTTATATTTTATACATATTATATTATAAACTTATTACGTCATATTTGTATCATAGTAACTTATTTATAACCTATTTTAAAGAATAATATTGACATATCTGTTAATTTTTTAAATTAATTTTTAATTTTTTGTATTAAATATGTTAAATGGGTCAACAAAATTAATAGACATGGTCATATTCATATTTTGATATTTCAACATGATTAATAAATGGGTCGTATTTGTGCTTGCTTAAATTTAACATGACATAATTAGACAAATTAACACCTCTAAGAACCCCAAATTGTCGTTCACTTTTTTTGTTTTTGTTTTAGATCTTTATGGGTTTTGGTGGAATAACTCTATGCATTTATTCATCTTTTTTATTTTTCAATTTAATTATTCTTCTCACTTAGTTGAGGGTTTATAAAAAAATAAAATTGTATAAATTGAACATGTATGATTGTAAATCTATACGAATGAAATTTCATTTTTTAAATGCGAGAGTGACACTCCCCTAATAAATTTTTTACAATAAACTTAGTTGGGATAGAAACTTATTGTCTAAATATGAAAGATACCGTTAACATTAACAATTGTATTATCTTTGTTAAATCAAGATTATCTTTTCCCTAATTTGGAAGCTCATCCCCTCAATTTTTGAGCAAGCTTAATTTTGAGTATTAGTTAAGTTTATGGACTTTTATATAATTTAGAGTTAAACTCATATATGAGTGGGCTCATACGTACTTCTTTACCACTTGATATAGACAAGACAAAAAAATAAGCCTATGACAAGAGGTGATAGGAAAAGTATTCTACGTTAATTGATAGTATGTATTGATTAGCTAAATAATATAGGCTTAAAATAATTTTTAACTCATCTATCTCGACTAAAACGGCACTATTTCCCACCAATAAATTTTTCATGATCACATTAGTAATCTTTTCACCACAACTTAAACTTCTCTTTTACTATAAAATATTTCTTGAGCTATCTTTTGAATTTGAAACTATAATTATTAAAGAATCAGATACAAACAAAAATGTATATTAATTTTGAGGCTATAAATCAATGGGAATGAGATAATGTCACGTTTCGTCTCTTCCCTCATGTGGGAATCAATGTCTTTGAAATTAAAGTGACAGACAGACACTGTGTGAAAAGAAAAAATGAAAAAAAAAAGTGACAGATAGACTGGTTCGTAATGTTCATAATTAATGACTGTAGAATTAACATTGTAGAAAAAGTGATGGGTTGAAATTTAAAAAAAGCTGTGGAGTGCGTTTAGACCTAGCTAGCAGAGAAAATCAAGGATTTGATTGTGTATAAGAAAAGAAACAAATTAATTAGCAATTCAAATTTAAGGATTGTATCCTAAAATTTCTGACCTAACTAGCAGATAAAAATCAAGTATTGGACAAGGAAAAGAACAAGATTAATTAAGAATTAAGATTTTCGACCACAAATGAATACCGACATACATTCAGAATGTTTTTGCAATCTAAATGAAAGACCAAATTGTCTTGCCTACTTACCCTCTTCTAATTTGGCTTCATTTTTTGTGCGCCATCATGTCTTCAAATTTCTATATAAAGACAAGAATGGTCACTCAAGTCTCTCACAGGCAGCCAAGAAATAGAAAAGCTTTTCTCTCAAGCGTCTCCTTCTAGTCATTACTAACAATGTTTAACCCAGTACTGGTTCATCAGACTCGATCTATTAGAACCATATTGCCACTTTCGAAGCCATTTCTTCATGGAAATGGCAATGTTTTTCGCCAAATTCAGTCAAGTCCTTCATTTAAAAAGGGGCCCAAAATTCGACTTGGGTCTGTTCCTAGTAACAGTGTCAAAGCTATGGCAGATACAGCTGTATCAAACGGTGTTACGGCTGTTGTCACTGTGCGACCACCTATCAATCCGCTTACGGCTGGTGGTCAAGTCATTGATGACGTAGAAGATTTGTTCGGTAAATCACTACAATTGGAGCTTGTTAGTGCCAAGGATGAAAGTAAGTACTGCGAATAGATATGATAATCAAACTTTTATTATCCTTTAATTTCTTCCTCATTTCAAGGATCCTAAATTACATAGTGAACCCATGTTTACACTTCTAAACTTGGAAAACATGCTTAATAACATTTTTACTTCCCATGTTCTAGTAGGGGTTGGCATGAGTCGAATTGTGTCAATTCAACCCAACTCGCATATAGTGCAGGTTGAAAAAGTCTAGCCCAACATAACATAACTGGTTATATATTTTAACCCAACCTGCAAAAGTACAAGTTAGGAGGGGTTCGATTGGACTTTTGAAAAAAGCTCACTTTCATAGTCTAATTTAACACTGTATAAAAATAAAACATTACAAAATAAATAAATAAATTAAAAAAATATAAAAACACAAATATAAAATTCCTTAAAACCAATCCAATATTTCAAAGTCTAACAAATAAATTATTAGTTTATAGTTAAGGAAAAAAAAGTCCAGAAATTCAAAGTCTTGTTTAACATAAAACATTAAAGTCTAAATACCAACAGTCAATATAAGTTTAATTAATTGAGAGAGTTTTATTATCTTTTCATATTTATAATTTTGTTTTTTGTTCATATATATATATATATATATATATATATTTATTTATTTATATTTATGATGAATACAATTTGGCAGGTTGAGTTGAAATTTTTCAACCCAACCTGCAAGCAGTATAGGATGGGAGTTTAACAATCCACTCCAATCCGTTTCTTTTACCAACTTAACCCAAACCGCAAAAAATCATGCGGGTGGGGTGGGTTTCACAGCTTGGTGCCCACCCCTAGTTTTAAAACATTTTAAACTACATATTTTCTAATATTCTAAGAATAAACTTTTTTAATAGTTCTACTTTCTTTTTCCACATTCTCTTTCAGATAAACTCACAATTAGTGGTAATGCAAAAATAAAGGGGGTAGTAGTGAAGGATTGTGAGGTGCAATATGAAGCAGAATTCCAAGTTCCAGTTGATTTTGGAGAAATTGGTGCAATATTAGTGGTAAATGAGCACGCTCTTGAGATGTATTTAAAAGATATAGTTCTTGATGGTTTACCAAGTGGTCTTGTGACCATGACATGTGAATCGTGGGTTCAGCCAAATACTAGCAAAGACCCGAGAATTTTCTTTACTAACAAGGTCAGTTTCAAATTTGCTCTGATTCTTTTAAATGTACTAAGTTGTTAACTATGTCTCAATCTTTTTTAGTTTCCCTTACATAAGTCATGTTACACTTTAGTTAAAATAATTTGACGCCAAGGTCTAATGTGATTTTTCATTTTTAATTTTTTTTTTGGACCAGTCATACCTGCCGTCAAAAACACCGAATGGATTGCAGAAATTAAGATATGCCGAGCTAGTTAATTTACGGGGCAATGGAGAAGGGGAACGCCAAAAAGCTGATAGAATATATGATTATGATGTCTACAATGATCTTGGAGATCCTGACGAAGATGAAGAATTGAAACGGCCAGTACTCGGTGGAAAACAGCATCCTTATCCTAGACGTTGCAGAACTGGACGCCCACATTGTAAAACTGGTAAATTATGATTTAGTGTTAGTGCAACAACTTTTTGTTTATGCAACATTTTTTTTTAAAGGTTTGGTCTGATTCTGACGAATTTTCTTAAGCTAGAAAAACCTTTCACATAAGCTAATATTTAGTGTGTTATTGCAGACGAAGCGTCGGAGGAAAGAGTGCCAAGCAAAAGTTTGATACCTATTTCGCCTTATGTCCCAAGGGATGAAGAGTTCTCGGCGATAAAGGAAACAACGTTTGTTATAAGGACATTGTTCGGACTGTTGCGTTCACTAATACCAAACTTGAAAGCCGAATTTGTAGACACCGATGGGTTCCCAAACTTCACAGAAATAGACAAACTCTTCCGTGAAGGAGTTAAAATTAAAGATGCAGAATTTTGGAAATCGTTACTTCCCGGATTTGTTGAAGAAATTAAAGACATTGGCGAATTTTTTTTGAAGTTTACGAGTCCTGAAACATTTAAGAGTAAGAATCTCTTCTTTAATTGTCACACAAACAAGCTGCATATGCATGCTTTATTGCTTTAATCAATTTGTTGCTGTAGTTTAATTATCTGTGAGCTTTCTCATTTGCAGAAGACAGGTTCTTTTGGTTTAGGGATGAGGAATTTGCTAGGGAAACTTTAGCTGGTCTCAACCCGTGCAGCATACGGTTGATTACGGTATTATATATATAATTCTGAACATTTGTCTTCGGCAATATCGTGAGAAGTAATCATTTAGTATAGAAGTTCAGTGCCTAACTCATAGTCAACAGTCTGCTCATGTTATAAACCTGGCCTATTATTTTATTCTCAGTCGTGAGATGTAATTTCTTTAACACCGTGTCGCATGCCGACCGTTGCCTTGTTTGATGTTGTCATATGATAAGGTAGCGTGAGACCCACACGAGTTGGCTTTGATACCATAAAAATCCATCATAACATCGATCTAAAGATAGGAGGGGGTAAAATCTAAATTAATTTTTGCTTTTGATTCCCTAAAGTATTTAAATTCGGGTGAATAAGTAAAAAACTGCTTGAAACCTTTTTTAGCATGAGATTAAATTTTTTTTGCAGGAATGGCCGTTGAAAAGCTCACTCGACCCAAAAATCTATGGTCCATCAGCATCAGCAATCACCGCAGAAATGATTGAGAGTGAAATTAAAGGCTGTACGACTGTTAAAGAGGTAAAAATAATTATGAAGCGGATGGGAATCTTTAGTTATATCACTAAATAAGAAAGATAAGACCAGCAAATTATTTCTTTCGCACAATTAATTTGTAACCTAAACTTCTTAAACACTGGGTTAACGCAGGCTCTAAATCAAAAGAAGCTGTTCATCTTAGATTACCATGACCTATTTCTGCCGTATGTAGAACAAGTGAGAGAGCTCGGAGACAGAACCTTGTATGGATCTCGCACTGTATTCTACTTGAACCCAGATGGCACATTGAGGCCACTAGCCATTGAACTAACTCGGCCTCCAATGGACGGCAAGCCACAATGGAAACAAGCATTTACGCCGTCTAGCGATTCTACTAAAAGCTGGCTTTGGAAGCTAGCCAAAGCTCATGTTCTTGCTCATGATTCTGGCTATCACCAGCTTATCAGTCATTGGTAAGTTTATTTTAAAAAAAAAAATTAAACAAGCGTACATAATATATACTGGAATCAGCCATTAATTCCTTTGACCTAGCAGTGGGCTGCTTATTCATTTTTCAGGTTGAGAACTCATTGTTCTGTAGAACCTTACGCAATCGCAGCCCATCGGCAACTCAGTGCAATGCATCCTATCAATAGATTGTTGAAGCCACATTTCCGATACACAATGGAGATCAATTCTTTAGCTCGACAATCTCTTATTAATGCAGGTGGAGTCATCGAATCCACATTCTTGCCTGGAAAATACAGTATGTTGCTAAGCTCTATTATCTATGACAAGCAATGGCGATTTGACCATCAAGCACTCCCTCAAGACCTTATTAGTAGGTAAATAAGTCAAAACTATAAACTCTCAGCACGGATATTTCTCTTAACGTGTACTCTTAAGATAACCGTCTATACTTAGCCTAAGAATTATTCACCGTTGATATTGAATTATTCCTTAAATATACTTTTTCTTCCCAATTTTCCAGGGGAATGGCTGTTAAAGATCCAAGTTCTCCACACGGCTTAAAGCTAACAATTGAAGACTACCCTTTTGCTCAGGACGGTCTTGATCTCTGGGATATCATAAAACAATGGGTTACCGACTATGTGAGTCACTACTATTCCGATCCAAGCCTTGTAGAGTCTGATGAAGAGCTCCAAGCTTGGTGGACTGAAATTCGAACGGTCGGACACGGTGACAAGCAGGATGCAACATGGTGGCCTGTCCTCAATAGCCCTAAGGATTTAATTGATACCATTACAAGTATCGTTTGGGTAGCATCTGGTCTCCATGCAGCTGTGAATTTTGGCCAGTACGAATATGCAGCCTACTTTCCCAATAGGCCAACTATTGCAAGAGCCAACATGCCAAATGAAGATCCATCTGATGATGAATGGCAAATTTTCTTTGAAAGACCTGAAGCTGCACTTTTGACTACCTTCCCCAATCAGAAGCAAGCTACTGCAGTAATCAGTGTTCTCGACGTGCTATCGGCTCATTCGCCTGATGAGGATTATTTGGGGAAATACATGGAACCAGCGTGGGGTGAAGATAAAATTATAAAGGGTGCCTTCGAAAAGTTTCAGGGCAGGTTGATGGAGCTTAAAGGGATTATTAATTTGAGGAATGCAGATAAGAATTTGAAGAATAGACATGGAGCTGGCAGTCTGCCTTATGAGCTCTTGATGCCACTTGCGGACAAATCTGGCGTCACTGGAAAAGGAGTTCCGTACAGCATCTCTATCTAGAGTTCAAATTGCCATTGCAAGTTTTATCAAAAGTTGCACTTTTCCTTTATTTACTTGTAATGAATAAGCTAGTTCTAATAACGCGGAAAACAATGACAAGTGGGTACTCCAAAACTTGAATTGTATGTTAAGAAAATCCTGGTGGGATACTTTGTGCATTCAGTGACACTCTTTCGTTGAATTTTTGTCGATTAATACTATTCGGACAAAAAATAGGTAATCCCGCGCTGGTTTAAACATTTAATTTTCAACATTATTAACATTTTTTTTTAGTATATATTTAGTTCACTTGACATTTTCCTTTTTGTTCGCATATATTTCTTAGAAGAGTGACTAATGCGTGGATCTCCATAAATAGAGAAAGGCGAAAAACAAATTAAGATGGAAATAATAGTCCTTAAACCAACACAAAATAAGTAACAAGTTGATTAACGCAAAATCAGCATAAGGAGATTTGAACATGAGATCTTAGCTTGCTCTAAAACCATGTTAGAAAAATAATTAATTTTAAACTAAAAATAAAAATCACTAGATTAAAAAAATTAAACTATTATATTAAAAACTGCAACAGCAAATTTAATGCCAAAGTTTTTATATTTCAGCTAGGAAGTTACATTAATTTTAAGTGATGCTATTTGGTAATTTTTTAAAAAGAACCATTTCATATAAATTATGTCCCCTTTAGAGGCGAAGATAACATAGGGTTAGACTGGGTTGTAACTTGGCTTTCCCTTCGAAAATTTTTTTTGAGACCCAATAAATTTTAAAAAAAAATTAGATAAACCATATGTATGTGTTAGTTCTTAAACCAATATAAGATCAATTTAGTGTTGAATCATAATAGAGTAAAAACTCTAATTGATCAAGAAGAAGAAAAACTCTCTTTAGAATAATCTCACAAAATTGCAAAAAGAGAAGAACTCTTAAGAAAGCTTTCAAATGCTTATAATAAAGCTTTGATTGTTGAATGAAAAAACTCAAATACAAATAAGGTATTTATAGGTTACAAGAAACAATCTAAACCACTCATTAAAATAATCACAAACTAATTTAAACCATTGAAATTAAAACATGGGAAAAATACCTAATTTTCACCTAACTAAATTGATGTAAGCAATGACATCAAATTAATTTAGGTGTGGACTTATTTGGGCTAATATTGACTTCTCAACACTCCCCCTCAATGTTAGCCCCCATTCTTTGAATCACGCCAAGCTGACGACGGAAATGTTCAAACTTTCCAACACTCAAGCTTTTTGTAAACAAGTCAGCAATTTGTTCATCTGTCTTAACTTGCCTCATCTCAATCTCTTCTTGCAGAACTTTTTCCCTAACAAAGTGGTAATGCACTTCCACATGTTTAGTTCTTGCATGAAAAACAGGATTCTCCGCCAGCCGAATTGCCGATTGGTTGTCACAGTACAACAGAACTGCATAATCTACTGGTTGATGTAGATCATTCATTAGTTGTATCAGCCACGTGCTTTCTTGAGCTGCCATTGCTGCTGCTCGGTACTCTGCTTCCGTAGTTGACAAGGACACAGTCGGTTGTCTCTTGCTACACCAAGAAATCGTTCCAGATCCAAGGGTAAACATATACCCAGTAGTTGATCTGCGAGTATCATGATCTCCTGCATAGTCAGCATCACAGTAGCCAACTAGTTTGCAATTTCCACCTTTCTTGTATAGAAGACCATAGTCTATTGTACTCTTCACATATCTGAGTACTCGCCGAACCGCTTCTAAATGAGACTTCTTCGGATTTTGCATGTATCGACTCATCACGCCAACTGCATAAGAAATGTCAGGTCGAGTCAAGGTTAAGTAGATTAGACTACCCACTAATTGTCGATACATCGATGCATCTTCCAGGTCTTTGCCTTCATGTGCACACATCTTGGCATTTGGTTCCATCGGCGTTGAGATCGGCTTACATTCTAGCATCCCAAACTTCTTCAACAAATCTTTGGCATATTTCTGTTGACAAAGAAATATCCCTTCTTTCGTCTGATCAACCTCTAGCCCAAGGAAATGCTTAAGTTGTCCAAGTTCTTTCATTTGAAAACGAACTGACAAGTTCTCCTTTGTTCGGAAAATTTCTTCAACATCATCTCCAGTGATGATTAGATCATCTACGTACACGAGCACAATAGCTATCCTTTCTCCATTAGCTTTAACAAACAAGCTGGAGTCTGCAGATGTTACTGAATACCCACTTTGAGTTAAAAATTCAGCAATCTTGCCATACCACGCCCTGGGTGCTTGTTTTAGTCCATAGAGAGCCTTTCGCAGCTTACACACATACTCAGGATGACCTCGATTCTGAAAACCCATCGGTTGAATCATGTAGATCTCCCGATCCAGCTCTCCATGGAGAAAGGCATTCTTCACGTCCATCTGCCACAAGTTCCAGCTTTTGTTGGCTGCAAGTGCAAGTAAGACTCGGACGGTTGTAAGTTTTGCCACTGGACTAAACGTTTCGTCATAGTCTAGTTCATATTGTTGAGAGAAACCACGAGCTACCAATCGAGCCTTGTACCTCTCGATTGACCCATCTGGACGGTGCTTTATTTTGTAAACCCATCTGCAGGATATGGGTTTCACATCTTTTGGCTTTGGCACGAGTTCCCAGGTCTGATTTTGCTCAAGTGCAGTGATCTCGTCTTTCATAGCTGTCATCCACTCAGAACTCTGTGACGCTTCTTCGAACGTCTCAGGTTCTATTCCAGTTGCTTCTTCAACTATGGCTGCATTAGCGTATTTAGGATTTGGCCTTCGGGTTCTTGTTGACCTTCGTAATGGAGTTGATTCTTCTGTTTCACTAGGCACACCTTCTTCATCTGGTTGTCGATACACCCCAGATTGCCAAGGATTTAGAGTTACTCTTCGTTCGCTATCACTATCGCATAGATCCCCAGCTGAGCTTAGATGAATTTGGACAGAATGCTCCCCCATCTTTTGTTGTAGCATGTATTCGAATTCTTGCGAGTCTGGCAGCACTTCTTTTTCTGAGGTCCACCATGAGGATGCTTCATCAAACACCACATCTCGTGATGTGTAGCACCTTCCATTTACTGGATCACAACACTTCCACCCTTTTCGCTGGTTGTCGTATCCCACAAAGATACATCTGACTGCTTTCTTATCGATCTTGCTACGTAGATGGTCAGGAACAAATACATAGCATACACAGCCGAATACTCGAAGATAGCTAACTGTAGGTTTCTTGTTCCACAATTTCTCAAAGGGTGAAACAAACTCCAACCTTGGTTGAGGAAGCTTGTTGATGACATGAGCTGCAGTTCTCATACCTTCGGCCCAAAATCTTCCAGGTACATTCTTCGCATGTAGCATACTCCGGCAAATTTCAGCAAGGTGCCGATTCTTCCTCTCTGCTACACCATTTTGTTGTGGCGTATTGGCACAAGTATACTGATGACGTATTTGGCATTCCCGTAGGTATTGAGAAAACTCTCCCGAGCTATACTCACCCCCGTTGTCTGTGCGCAAGCAACGAATCTTTTGCTCCACTTCTCCTTCGACTATCTCTTTGAACTCTTTGAACTTTGAGAATGCTTCAGATTTTTCTTTCATGAAGAAAGCCCATACATATCTGGAGAAATCATCAATGAACGTAACCATATACCGCATTCCGCCAATTGATGGTTGCTTAACGGGTCCAAACACATCAGAGTGAATTAACTCTAATGGTTTCTTTGCTTTAAACTTCGACTCCTCGTATGGCAATTGATGTGCTTTACCATATTGACATCCCGCGCAAACAGTATTTGTTCTCACGTCAAGTTGAGGAAGTCCCTTAAGCATCGACTTCTTCACCATCACACTTAGCTTGGAATAATTAACATGACCTAGCCGCATGTGCCACAGATCTGCCGTCTCATTCCTTCTTGTCTTGTCTACGTATGCAGACTCAGCTGACATCACATAAACTGACTCCAATCGTCGTCCCTCCATCGTAGGCTTTTCAGAGATCTTTAGGTCTCGGAATACCTTCACATTTTGTGGACCAAACAAGACATAGTGGCCTGATGATGTCAATTGAGCTACGGATAGCAAATTTTTCTTCATTCCTGGAACATGGTAGACATCTTGAAGTGGCACTTGGTTGGGACTATATCGAGGTGTAACGATCGCTTTACCGATGTGAGCTATCGGTAACCTTGAGTTGTCAGCTGTTACCACCACACGATTTCCCTTGTACTCAGAACAGTTTTGCAACTTCTGTCTATCACTCGTCATATGATTTGAGCAGCCTGAGTCTACGATCCAATCATTCTCGTAGTTAATCTTTTCTGGTGTTGTTACCGTGAGAGCTAATTCTTCTTCCTCCATAGCGAGTAATGCTTCAGCATCCCAGCTATCTTCACTATCTTCTTTAGAACTAGAAGTAGCAATATTGCTTTCGGTAGACTTCTTTTTGGACCAACAATCTCTCTTCATGTGGCCCTTTTTCCCGCAATTGTAACATTCGCCATCGAACTTTCTATTACTGTCGCGATTCTTCGAAGCTCCCCCTGGACGAGAGCCATTCCCTCCCTGATGACTTTTTGTCTGTTCACCAGTCTTTCTAGATCCGCCTTTGTTGTGCTGTCTTGAACCACTTCTGCTTTGGTTGGTGTAAAGCGCTTCCTCTTCACCCTTTAGTGAGACTCCTCCTATTTTCTTGGCCATAGCTTCTTGGCCTGTCAGTAAATTTTCAAACTCAACAAGTGATGGTTGTGTCGGCCATCCTTGTACAGCGGCTACAAAGCTTCGGTATTCGGGTCTCAAGCCATGGACAATTATTCTTTTTATCCTGGCTTCCCCAATAGCAGCTGTCGGATCTAATTCTGAAATTTCGCGGCATATCGACTTCACCTTGTGAAAGTATTGGGCAACCGCCATGTCGCGTTGCGTCATTGATAGAAGTTCATTCTCGAGAAGTTGCAATTTTGTATCGTTCCTCTTCGAAAAGAGTGTAGCGAAGGTGTCCCACGCTTCCTTCGGTGATTTAGCATCCCGAATGTGCTCCAACATTTCTTCTTCTATTGTGGTCTTTAAAGCAAACATTGCTTTGCCTGCTTTAATTTTCCACTTCCGCAAGACGCCGTTAGCATCTTCTGCTGCCGGTTGTGTAACTTCACTACCACCGACAACCTCCCACAAGTCTTGACCTTGAAGGTAAGACTCTATACACGTTGCCCACGTGTTATAGTTTTGGTTGTTGAGCTTCTTGATTCCTCCAACAACTTGAAGATCACCCATCGTATCGACAAGACTTTGACTACACCGAACAAGCTTGAGTGACTATCGTGCAGAGTAATACACTACTCTTGACACAAAGAAGCTCCTTCTCAAGGTTTGTGATAACCCCAGCAATAATCTCAAGAAATCTTTTCTGATGTGGAAGATCAGTCAAAACTGCAACCACAGAGCATACTCGGAATTTCAAGAGACTTTACAACCAATGCTCTGATACCAAATGTTGAATCAAAATAGAGTAAAAACTCTAATTGATCAAGAAGAAGAAAAACTCTCTTTAGAATAATCTCACAAAATTGCAAAAAGAGAAGAACTCTTAAGAAAGCTTTCAAATGCTTATAATAAAGCTTTGATTGTTGAATGAAAAAACTCAAATACAAATAAGGTATTTATAGGTTACAAGAAACAATCTAAACCACTCATTAAAATAACCACAAACTAATTTAAACCATTGAAATTAAACATGGGAAAAATACCTAATTTTCACCTAACTAAATTGATGTAAGCAATGACATCAAATTAATTTAGGTGTGGACTTATTTGGGCTAATATTGACTTCTCAACATTTAGAACCTCTAGGATCTTATTAAACTCTCCTATTAATGATTCTGAAATAGCAAATAGTAACACACACAATGAATAAACCAGAAACAAGTAATCAAAAGATACAAATATTAAGTGATTCGGCCTGGAGATGGCCTATATCCATTGAAGAATTGAACAACAAATCTTTATTGAATCACTGAGAACAAGTTACAAGTCGAAAGAAGAAGTTACAAGCTTTCTCTCTTGATCAATCACAGCCTCTAGAATTATATACTGATCAAAAGGACTCTAAAAAGGTCTCAAGTTGGCCAGTTGTGTTTTGGGTTTGTTATAACTAACCCAGATTGTTCCCGCTTGTGTAAGAACCATTAACGGCCTTGAACTGGGTTCAAACACATGCTTAACTTATGACTTTTATAAATAATCAAAACAGTCCCCCAAATCTCCGTTTTGAGCTAAAGAATGACAAGCGATCGCTCGTGATAGACATATGCTCCACTCAAGTAAATGTCTGACATTGGTATACTGTCATTTGCTCCATTTAATTTCATAAGGCTGACAAGTCATACATGCTTCAAAACCTAAACTGACAAAAAATCACTTCTTCGAATCTAGTTTCAAGCTTGTTCTCCACGTTGAATTTGAAACTCTTTTTAAACTTGCCGTTTTTTTCCTCACTTTCTTGCAATTCATCTTTCACAGATACCAGCTAAATCTAAGCAAAGCTTAAATTTAGCACTTGGAATAGCCTTGGTTAACATATCAGCTACACTATCATCTGTATGGATTTTCTTAATTTTCATAGTTGCCTTTGTTGTCTCCAACTTGATGAAGTGTAGCTTATATCAATATGCTTGGTCTTTTCATGGTGAGTTTGGGTTTTGCTTAAACATATAGCACTTTGTGCTATTACAATTTATCACCACAATCTTCTGATCAACTCCGAGCTGTCTTAACATAACTTTAACCATATTGCTTCTTTGAATTGCTTTTACGACAACTTTATACTCAGTTTTGCTAGTTGATAGAGCAATTACAGTTTGCAACTGAGCTTTCTAGTTGACAGTGCAGTTGTTGTAAGTGAATAGATACTCTATAAGAGACCTTTTCCTATCTAAATCCCCTGCATAATCTGAATCTACATGACCATCAGACAGTCATTTTTCCTTTGGCCCCCATAAATAATGAGCTAATGTTCCCCTTAGATACCTATGTATCCACTTTACTGTTTTCCAATGTTCCTTCTAAGATTGGCCATATTGCTACTAATAATGCTCATGACATATGAAATATCAGGCCTAGTCAATATCATAGAATACATCAAACAACATATAGCACTTATATTAGGTATCTTCACCATTTTGGACTTATCAGATTCAGTCTTGGGACACTGCTGTTCTAAAAATCTGAAATGAGCTAACAAAGGTGTTTGGACTGGTTTTGAATAAATTATTTATACTTATCAAGCACCTTATCAATGTATTCTTCCTAAGTCAGAAACAAAGTATTAGCGTTCCTATCATTGATAAATTGCATTCCAAAAATCTTATTGACTGGTCTGAGGTCTTTCATTTTAAACTTCTCTCTAAGTTGTTGTTTCAGTACTTCATTTGATCCATGCACTTGCTTGCAATAATCATATCATTCACATATAAGATTAAATACACCCTTTCACCAAAAACCTCCTTAAAGTAAACATAGTAGTCGAGGTTGCACTTCTAAAAACTAAACTTCATCATAAAGCTATCAAACTAAAGGTGCCCATAATAATCATATCATTCACATATAAGATTAAATACACCCTTTCACCAAAAACCTCCTTAAAGTAAACATAGTAGTCGAGGTTACACTTCTAAAAACTAAACTTCATCATAAAGCTATCAAACTAAAGGTGCCCATTGTCTAAGTAATTGCTTCAGACATAAAGAGATCTTTAACACACCCAATCAACCATTGTTTGATCCATAAAACCTTCAGGTTAAGTCATTTTTTATTTGCTATTGTAACTCACCATGTAAAAATGCAGTTTTACGTCCAACTATTCTAGCATGTTGCTTAATTCTACAACTGATAAAATTATCCTTATAGAGCTATTGTAACATATTTGAAAAATTAAATGAATAAATATGAGGCGGTTAAGAAGTTGATAAAAATAAAAGAAGAAGCTGGAAAACAGAGCAAAACTGAGACACACGTGTGAGAGAGTGAGAGAGAAGCTATCAAACCCGACCCGAAAACCCGGTCGTAACTTCCACTTTCGGCCACCGTTCAAATCAAGATTGGTACCAATCTAAAGCATGAAGACCGGCCATTATACCCCTGCCATCCACGTCACCGAAAAACAACTAGAACGCCGACGACCAAAGCTTGAAAACCCGCGACTTTTTCATTTTGCTCCGCCGGGATTTTCGCCGGTTTTAGGTGACACCACCGATTGGATTTTGTTCCTCACGACTCCCTCTTCCATTTCTGACCATCCATAGGCACTGGGAGTCACTGTTTCACCGCCGCCCAATTGTTGGAAATTCACGACTGTCGAGCTAGATTCCGGCGTCGTTGTTGCGCGTTGAAGCTCACTGTCGGTACCATTGAACTCAGCTTGATTGGAACTTTCAGACTTGAGCTTCTCGGCCAACATTGACCACATTCTGGTGATCGTTGATTGGTAAGGGCATTTCAGTAAATTTACACCATGAGGGTAATTTTGTAATTTTTGAGCCTGTTGATATTTTAGTAATTCCTAGAATTGAGGATCGGGTGTAATTACAATTCCGAGAGTAATTCGGTGATTCATGATTTCAAAGTATTTTAATGATTTATAGACTCGAGGGTATTTTAGTAATTTTATCGACACAGGAGTTGTAAATTATGGATAGATGTTCGTTTTGATTTTATTGCATAAATTTAGTCGGAATTCTGATTTAAGGAAAATAATTATATCATTTCCTTTATTTAGGAGGATCCGCGAGTGAGAACCGGTCCGCAGACGTGGACGATAACCGAGTGCGAACACCGTCACTGTGAGTAGAATATACAAAATCTATTTTCATAGTTAATTAAGATAGTAAAGCATGTTTGCGAAATAAGTATTTTAAATGTTCTAATTTTATGATCTCTTGAAATGGATTTTATTCACGCATTGATATTATATTAAAATGTTTAGTTAATGATTTTGCATATCGACTTTGAATAAAGCATGGTAGTATCGTAAAGCTAAGAAAAATAGATTCAAATGTGGTATGATTTAAAGTATGGTTAAAATGTATGTGAATATGAGTATAATGATTGTTTTTTAAATCATTAGATAGTACATTTCCCCTCTAGATACAGTGATACAGATAAGATGAGATAAAGGCCTTTGGGGCCCTTCCGAACAAACATAGAGGCTTTGGGCCGTGTATTTGGGCGCTTTTGTATTTTGGGGGCATATGCATGCGGTATGATGATTATAGATATACATATATGAGATACACACATATATTGAGAAACAGATGATACAAATGAGATACAGGCCTTTGGGGCCCGTCTGAGTACACATAGAGGCTTTGGGCCGTGTGGTTGGACGCTTTTGTCCCTTGGGGACTAGATTATGCATGCACAAATATGATAAGATATGATATGGTAGTTCCATGTCTATCTGTGTAGCCCTGGGGCATGATGTTACTCAGATAGTACGTCATTGCCCGTCCGTTGAGGTCTGGATACGATGAGATTATTCCCCTGGGTACTTGTTTGGTGATGATTTTCATATTTGTGTATGCATTCTATATGATATTGTGATATGATTTCCATGGTTACTTGGTAGGATATTATATATGCTTTTCATGGTTAGTGATATGATTTAAATGTTAAATGATTTACTACTGGTTTCTTGCATATGGTTTGATGAAATCGTGTTTGGAAATGATATGATTATTTCATTTAAAGTAAGAATTAATTTTCAAAAACTATTATCCACTCACTGATCTCACTGAGTTTTAAATTCACCCCGTTTTTATTATATTTTCCCCCTACTAAGAGGTTGCAGGTACACCAAATCGATCCAATGACTGTAAATATATTTTGAATTTTGGCCACGTGATGATGTTAGAAGATATAGATGAATCCTTTTGTTAGGATATCCTAGTCATCTTGTTCTTTTGAGATTGTATAATTTTTTTATATTATTCTTTTGGAATTAAGAATAAATTGAGATATTAATATTACTTATAATATTATCTTTTGAGACTCTGGAGATATCTTGAGTAAAACTCAACGTTTTGGTTGAGGATGTTGAACGTTGGAGTTTGTTGTGTATTGAATTATTTTGGGAGTGTTCGTTTTACATATTTTCATATTGGGAGTGATATATATATAAAGGAGACTTTGCCGAATTTTCGGCAGAATCCTTATTAAATAGAATTATTATCAAGTTCGTTTTGATGAGACTAAATTGACTCGCCCGAGAAAATTCAGGGTGGGTCGTTTCAGCCATGCCTGACCACATATGAGAAAACCTTTGTAAAATCAATGCCCTCTTCCTGAGTCAAGTCTTTGGCTGCAAGCTTGGCTTAATACCTTTTTTGTTTGACTCTTGGTTGGCCTTGTTTAATTCTATACAGCCACTAACAGCACGCCACTTTCCTCTTTTCTGGTTTTTCTACAAGCTCATATGTACAGTTTTTATATAATAACTCTACTTCCTCCTACATTGCTTTAATCTATTGATCTCATCTCCACTTAAAGCAGCTTTCTTATAGGTTTTAGATTTATTTTTTACTTTTTTTCCCCTAAAATCCCTTTTTTCAATTTTACCATTTATAGAATTCTTGGATATAAACGAACAACAATTTTCAACCAAGACACTGTACTTAGTGTTGCATGAATTGATACATTTATAGAATCTACTGTTGTCGATCCCAATCGAGGTTTCAAGTACTTCATAGAGTTAAAAGTTTGAGTGTTTGTTTGGTTAATGAGAAAATGAAAGAAAATTCAAAGAGTTGTGAATTGATTTCAAAATGTATTAAGCTCAACTAATTGATTTGTTGCATGAGTATATATATAGTGATCTTGAATCTTCTACAGGCCTCTCACGCATGCTGCTATTGTAAAGTTAGTATTGGAACTAATTTTAGCCAGGTCAGCTGCCATGTTATCATTGATAACAAACTCAACTTAACTAACTAAACCAAAGATAACAAATTTTGCTCAGCTAGTTAAGCTAATGATTAATTTATTTACAACTAAATCAGTTTATTTTAACTCACATGAATAGACACCCTCTTCAATGAAGGAGTGATGAAGAGTAGGAATCCATATTATAATAGGATTAGTTTCCTTATTAACTAAAGTTTAAGACTTTTAAATTCCTTTCTAATTTAGAATTTTGTTTCCCTTTCAATTTAGGATTTTGTTTTTATTTCATGAATTAGGATAATTACTACTACTATAAATAGCTCCCTCTTGTAGCCTTTAAAAGCAAGAATTTTGAGTTTAATAATATTTCAATTTTCAAATCTCTTTGTGAGTATTTGAACAATTATTTCTCGGTATTCTATGGAATCAACGAGTCTTAATCCCTAAGTTCGCAGTATTCTTTTGAATCAACGTGAATTTAGTTGTTCTTTGTTCCGGTATTCTCTAGAATCAACGGAATATTTTGAACATTAAACTTCCGCTGCATCAGCTTGGTATCAGAGCTAAAACCTGGTATCACCAATCTAACTCCATCTACCACCAAATCTTTCCTTTTTTTTTGTGTTTTTGCCCTTTTGATTCTTCCGTTTAGCCCCACCACCTTTTTAAACCCGAATTTAATAAAATGCCTCCAAGAAAAGCTCGTGATGCTCATACTGCAACTTACAATCAAGAAGATGTTTCTAAAGATGAAGCCCTAGCTAGTATGACAGCCAGAATTGATATGCTAGCTGCACAAATGGCACGAATGGCAGAGTTACTTGACGAATGCCATCGTACTCCAGAACGTGAAGACAAATCAAGTGGAAACTTTGCTAACCCATTCTCTGGGCGTCGACCTAAAACTGAGTATACTGATGACAGAAGATGAGAATCTGGATTGAGAATTGACATTCCCGAATTTCAAGGAAGTGGTCAACCTGAAGAATTATTGGATTGGATTAATGCTATTAAGGAAGTTTTTTAATACAAAGAAGTTCCTTAAAATAAACTAGTTTCGCTTGCTGTAACTCGATTTCGTGGAAGAGCAGCAGCTTGGTGGCAACAAACTAAGCTCACAATGATTAGGCAAGGCAAAAAGAAGATTGATTCTTGGGAAAAGTTTAAGAAGCACTTGCGTGGAGCATTCTTGCCTCATAATTACGCCAAACTGTTATACTAACAGCTACATAATTTAAGGCAAGGTAATCGATCAGTGGATGATTACACTACAGAATTTCATTGGTTGGTGGCACGCAATGACTTGACAGAGACAGAAGAACAACAGGTTTCCCGCTACATTGGAGGCCTACGATCTCAATTTCAAGACCAATTAAATTTACTTGACCCATACTCTGTTTCAGAGGCACACCAACAAGCCTTGCAGTTGGAGAAGCAATTTAGTCGACGTACTAATGACTCAAGCTTTCGGGGTGCTCGAAGTGTTGTTCGTGATAATTCAAACCCAGCTTCCCAATTTCGTAATTTCACTCCTCCAAATCCTTCAAATAAAACTAGTAAGCCTAGTGAAATCGGTCAAAGCAGCAAAACCCAATCCTCGGGTTCGGGATTACGCTGTTTTAATTGCGGAGAAAATGGACACCGAATGACAGAATGTAAGAAGGGAGGAAAATATGGTAAAGGCTTATTCGTAGGCACAGAGGAAAGCGAAGACTATCAGGAGGAAGAAACTGAGGAGTTTGCTGTAGAGCCAACTTTTGATAGTAGTGGTAGCACTCAATCTGTTGAAGAACATGGTGATAGCGGACCAATGTTGATCGTGAACCGTGCATTCTTCACTCCTAAAGGTCAAGACAAAGACAAGTGGCTACGACAAAATATCTTTCAGACTACTTGCACAATTGGGGGTAAAGTATGTCGTATGGTTGTAGACTCCGGCAGTTGCGAGAATGTCATTTCGGAAGAAGCCATAACAAAGCTAAATTTAAAGACAGAACCTCATCAAACTCCATACAAGCTCACATGGCTGAAGAAGGGAAAACAAGTGACAGTATTGAAACGTTGCTTAGTTTCCTTATCCATTGGTTTAATTTATAAAGACAAAATTTGGTGTGATGTTGTGGCTATGGATGCTTGTTATCTATTACTGGGTAGACCTTGGCAATATGATCGAAACGTAATGCATGATGGGAAGAGAAACACCTACAGCTTTATGTTTAACAACACCAAGATCGTTCTCCTACCTAACAAAGAGTTTACTCTCCAGCAAGACTTGGGTAATTATTTGTTAGGAAAGAAGCAATTTATAGATGTTGTTGCTGACAATCAGAATTCGAGGGCGAATTCTCTCCACCCTGGGGGGAATGATGAAGAGTAAGAATCCATATTATACTAGGATTAGTTTCCTTATTAACTAAAGTTTAAGACTTTTAAATTCCTTTCTAATTTAGAATTTTGTTTCCCTTTCAATTTAGGATTTTGTTTTACTTCATGAATTAGGATAATTACTACTACTATAAATAGCTCCCTCTTGTAGCCTTTAA